>JAILXH010230867.1:0-10593 GCA_023558415.1 Piaractus mesopotamicus | reverse complement strand
ACAGCTGGGATAGGCTCCAGCACCCCACCGCGACCCAGTAGGATAAGCGGTTTAGATGATGTGTGTGTGTGTGTCTCCATAGACAAACATTGGCAAATTTTGGAATGGGATGCCACCTTTGCCACAAGTCAGTTCCTGTAATGACTGCTCTGCTAGATCTGCAGTCAACTATAAGTGCTATTATAGAAAAATGGATGCGACTAGAGGTAACAACAATTCAGCCACAAAGCAGAAGACCACACAAACTCACAGAGCAGAGCTGCTGAGTGCTGAAGCGACCTCTGTTGCATCACTCACTACAGAGTTCCAGACTGTCTCTGGAAGCAACATCAGCACAAGAACTGTGTATCAGGAGCACCAGTGTCGGCTGGAGTGATGTAAAACACACCGCCACAGGACTCTGGAGCAGTGCAAACATGTTCTCTGGAGTGATACATCACTCTTCACTATCTGGCAGTCTGATGGTCTGATGAAATCTGGGTTTGGCGGATGCCAGGAGAACACCACCTCCCGGAATGCCTAGCACCAACTGTAAAGTTTGGTGGAAGAAGGATAATGATCTGGGGCTGTTTTCAGAAGTTTGGGCTAGACCCTTTAGTTCCAGTGAAGGGTAATGGTAATGCTATAGCAAACAAAGACATTTAAGACAATTATATGCTTCCAATTTTATGGCAACAGTTTGAGGCAAGCTCTTTTTTAAAATCAGCAGTTATGTGATGAAAGTTGAGTCGATATCGACTAATCACGCATGATGTCATGAATAAAACGACAGGAGAAGGGAATGCTTTACCACAAGCAACTTTAAAAATCTGTGACGAAGCCGAACTCCGGAGGTAGAGCATGACGTGCCCTTTCCGATGTGTCCTTAGGCCCCACGTGTCAAGCACAAGGCCGCAGGCCAGATCAGGCCTGCCACACAATCCTGTCCAGCCCGCAAAAGTGTTTTAATTTTCTATTAATATTAGCCTGTTGCACAATGCGCTGCACTACAGTCCCCATCATGCACTCCAACGTAATGTGTGCTCCGACTCTCCTACCCCAACAACAGTCCATGGGACAACTCTACACAATTGAAAGTAAAAAATTTCTCTGGCCTGCAGATGAGATTTTTTAATATGGTCCTTTCACTGGTTGCGTTTGACACCCCTGCCTTAGGCGCACCCTAGGTGGCTTTGCCAAGATGCTTGCTCATGCAGAGGTCTGGAATGCCAGGGAAATTTAGAGTGCCATAATTCGACAAAAATAAGAGTTACTTCTAACTTACTTCTAATTTTACAGGATTATAGGGCATTATGCCCCCCAATGTCCCATGACTTTTTATTGTAGTCCTCAGGAAAACGGAGATAACAACGTTCAGTATCTGATATTTGAGGCACTGTAGATTGGCAGAGAAACAGTAGAATGAAGGCAAACTCCAAAGCTCAGTAGTGTTACATGTCTTTTCCAACAAGCCCTGAGTTGCATTGCTAGCCTTCGGAAACTGGAGATACGAACCCTGAAATCACCAGGCTTCTCACCTGTTGTCTTTTTCTGAGGCGTCCTTCCTGTTAGTGTCAATCACGCGATCAGCGGCTGTTCTACATCAAGCTTAAAGTGTCATCATTGATCAGTGAAGTTGATGAGTAGACTAGTCTGTGCAGCCCCTAGTATGTACCCCTGTGCACAAAGCAAGCTCCATAAAGACATGGTTTGATGAGCTTGCTGTGGAGGAACTCCAGTGACCTTTGGGGTGAATTGGAACATCGATTGTGAGCCAGGCCTTCTCATCCAATGTCAGTACCTGACCTCACAAATCCTCTTTTGACTGAATGGGCACAAACTCTCACAAACACACTCCAGTACTAATGGTCTTGGAATGGGATGTCCAACAAGCTCATATCTCTAACCTGAGTAACGTTGTGATGGTCAGGTGTCCACATATGTTTGGATATAGTGTATCTACAGTAGATACAGTCTTAATAAGGACAACATAATTAAGTTTTATCTTTAAAGTATTTACTCTTATTTTGTCGTGATTTTGACATACTGTGCCAGTCAAAAGTTTGGACACACCTGATGAATGCATGTGTTTCAGAATCTTGCTTGAAATAATGCTTGAAAATTGTTTAAAAATAAGTAGTGAATTTGATGCCTATGATTTTTCCCTAAAGCAGCAATTTTAAAGTAGTTTTCATTTAGAACTTTAGTGAAATTTAGTGTCTGAAAATGCAAACCACAATCATTCAATCACCCTAATTACTGTGTGTGCCTTGTTAAAAGTTAATTAGGGGAATTGATATGTTTCAGCCAAACCGCTCTGTTGTGATGGAGTAGGGTGGGCCGAAAATAACCCTTTTTGGCAGAAGCTTAATATTTCTGTTTGTTGAAATTTCATGTGTTATCTTATAGTTGTAATTTCTTCACTATTTTATAAATGGAAAATAATTAAAAAAAAACAAAACATATGAGTAGTTGTGTCCAAACCTTGACTGGTGCTACGGCCAGTGAAATACAGTCTGCAGAAGTTTAGCTCTGTGTAAACCCCTCATTGGCATTGTCCAGTCCGCTGGCCAAGTTAATAGGACATGCAGTAAGTAAAAGCAGGCAAAAACGCCATTGATTTTCCTAAAAGGGAGCGAGATGTGTAAAAATTTCCCACTGTGCACGCGTGCAGAGAGCCTCATTATAGAGAGCAGCCGAAGTGTGGCGAGCTCTGAATCCAACTGAAGCAGAGATTTTCTGAGGAGCACTGCAGTTCGCTTTTCTCCCATACGCTCTCTTTATATCACTGTATTCTCCTGAGGGTGGAGAGTGGAGACGCTTGTGCCCAGTTTTTCTTACATTACAGTCTTTCTCACATCTAATATTTATAGTAGGGGAAGTAGGAAATGATTTTCTTGGTCGGCAAAAAGTCCAGATTTTCTACTAAAAGTTAACTAATCGTCCTCCAAATTTATAAATAAATAACATAGTGTCACAAAATTGTCGGACTGTAGAAGATCAGTTTGCGTCTATTTTTTTCCCCCCAATTTTCTACCAAATTTAGTCATATCCAGTTCCACGCACTAGTTAGGATTCCTCCAATCACATGATACCACCAGCGCTAGGAGAGCAAAGGCTAGCACAAGCTCCCTCCGAGACCTGTAAAGCACCACTACATCTTTTCAAACTGCCGCTCACGCAACGTCATTGGACAACTGCATGTGCTCAGAGGAAAGCGCCAACTACCAGTTGCCTGCACTGACTAGCATTGCGCTGGGTGATGGAGAGAGAAGAGGGCGCCATCCTACGCACCCAGAGAGAGCGAGGCCAATTGTGCTGTCTTGGATTCCCAGCCACGGATAGCTGTGGCACCACCGGGAATTAAACTCACAATGTCCTGTTGATAGGGCCAATGCTAGATGGTTGCGCCACTCAGTTTGTGTCTTAAATTGAAGCTTGAAAGCTTCCATTTTGCTATACATTGAGAATGTTTGCACTTTTTAAGCAGAGCCAATACAACTTAACATTTATGGTTGTACTGTGGTAAGTAAAAAAAAAACACTCGCAGAGTTTTTGTTACACCTTCTTGGAACAGTTTAAAAATTTTAGGAGTGGCAACGTCTTGTACATATATTACAAAATATGTAAATTTTAAAAAAAGCAATTTGTCAGCTGATAGAATCTCAGTCTGTTAAAAAGTTGTGATTACTCAACTAGTTGAATTAAAGGGGACAGCAAGAGGAATCATCCATTTGCAGACCCGGAGATGCAGCATCAATTAAAGACCTGCAGTTCTAGACCTCCAAATACCTCCAAATATTTAGCAGTTCCAGAACTGCTGCTGCCTCTCCAGCTCTGCAAATGTTTACATCTCCTGGACAGCCCTAACACAAAGGTGCTGTTTCCTCTGTCCTCAGAACAAACGTCCATGGTGTCCATTGCATCCATTGCCTTGCTGCGTATTAGTGGCTGACCTGCCTTTTCTTTCCTTCAGGGGATGTGATAGTGGACATCAACGGCACATGTGTTCTAGGGAAGACCCATGCTGACGTGGTGCAGATGTTCCAGTCTGTTGCTGTCAACCAGTACGTGGACATGGTGCTGTGCCGTGGCTACCCGCTGCCAGAGGATGCCGGGGCCAGTGATGATGGAACAGGTGGTGATGTCCCACCCATGCAGGATGCCCAGCCCAGAGGCTCCGAGATGGCCGCGTCACCCCAGGAGCCACACTACCCAATCAACGGGCGTTACCCGGACACCCCTGCCGAGTCCACTCTGCTTCAGCCGGAGCTGGTGAGTGTGCCACTCGTAAAGGGGCCTGGAGGCTTTGGCTTTGCCATCGCTGACTGCCCGCTGGGCCAGAAGGTGAAGATGATCCTGGATGCACAGTGGTGCCGCGGCCTGCTGAAGGGCGACGTCATCAAGGAGATCAACCGGCAAAACGTTCAGACGCTCAGCCACGCCCAGGTGGTGGACATCCTGAAGGAGCTGCCCATCGGCGCAGAGGTCAACGTGCTCGTGCTACGAGGAGGTGAGTGGGCGGAGTCTTAAAGCTTACTTTTCAGCAGCTGCTATCAATCATTCAGTACTATGAAACTAATATGTAAATTATGTGATTATGAGGTGTGGGCCCACAGACAGGGTTCAAGGGGCTTAGACTAAGTTATGGGCAGAACAAATTACAGAGGGGGCACAACTATCATCAACAAATGAATGGTTGTCCATGTAGGCTTATCCATTTTTATGACATTACACAACCTGACATTTCTTTCTTCAAGCTTTACCGTTACTGCTTAGCAGTAGCCTAGCTATGTAATAGGCTGCATTCATTTTAAACTCATGCCCGAGTTTATTTCAAAAGAGGTTGTACATATTTGTAGTGCCAAAATCACTATTTTATAAATTGAAAATCCATACTCAGAATGGTACATCTCCAACTTGAGTAACATTAATTTCGTACATTCGCATTTCATTGTGAAACTAGCATGAAAGCACATAAGTTGTGTTTCATAATCACAGCATCTGTATAGTAGGGACATATTTTAGGATTCGTAATTGTAATATGAGGATTATACTGTAACCTCACACTTACAGATTTATTACAGATTTATCTGATTATGGATTTGTAGTTAATTAAATTACAATTTTATCATTTCATTAATTCATTAATGTGTAAAATGAAATGACCCCATACACTTCACACAGCTTACCCAGCCTCATATGGCATGCAACATGAACCATGAAAAAAAAAGCAGTAACAACAGTATCTATTACTACTAATGTTAATAATGTTACTTAAAGCAACAGTTCTGCCAAAAATGTTTATGCAGTAGTCCACTATAGATGTAGCCAAACAACAAAGACATATTTTATGTCCAAATTTTGTTTCTTTGATTTAGTCCTGGAGCCACAAGGCCAACGGTGCTAACAAACACTAGAAGTCAACCAAGGCACCCAAATCCTTTATGTAAATACATTCTCTTAACTCGCTCAAACCGTAGATCACTCAGACTCTTCAGTCTGGTTTCAGACACAGTTTGACTTACTGTGAACAATAAAAAGGAATTTTACCTTGTAGCTGTGAACACTGTGTGCATCCATTTTAGATGACAAGTGTTGTGCCAATATCCTCCCATTCACACACGTCATTTATAAATAACTACTAATCTTGAATCTTTTAAACTGAAGATTTATGTTTATAAATGCAAACAACCGTAAATCGTGAATGTAATCCCAGCGCCCACATATGTCCATATGTGTGTGATGTGAGCTGTACTGTGTACTTTAGCTTACTTTTATAGCTCACAGTAAGTCATATTGTGTACTTAACCACATTCACAAGTCTGCGTGATCTTAATTGCGGTTTGAGCAGGTTGAGAGTTGTTTTGGGGTTGTGTTTAAAGGAAAGTTTTGGGTGACTGTTGACTTCTAGTGTTCGTTGGCAATGTTAGCCTCGTATCCTCAGTGGAAAATAAAAAGGCAAAAATGCGTATGTATTTAAAGGGTCAATTCTTTTGTATTTTATTTTTTTTCACTTATGTCCACTTATAGTGTGCTTTTATGTTCCACACATTTCCATTCTCCAACCTCTTTTTTTTTTTCCCCGTAGAATTAAACAGCCTGTTTTTGTTACTGTGCCTTTAAGACTGATATATGTAAATGAACTCTGTTCTGATTGGCTGTCTTCTGTTGAGCCTCCTTCAAAAAGCATTCAGAGCTGAAACATTCCTTAGAACTTGAGTGTGAATGGGCGGAGCTAAACTGCTGTAGGCTGAAGAAGCAGACGTATGTAGATGTTTGTGACATCACAGAAATGGTGAATCCAAAGCGGGTTGTTTTTGCAGCATAGTTTCCATACATGGACTGTATAGAGTAGAATGAGTGGTTTTGGAACTTCAACAATGTTTACGTAATACATCAAACTCCTTGATTTATAAAAGTGAGGAAAATTCGTTTTTCCATTCCATGAGTCCCTTACAGTTGTTCTCTATAGAGCAGGGGTGCCCAATCCTGGTCTTACAGACCTACCACCCTGCAGAGTTTAGCTCTCTGCCTAATCACACACACTTGATCCAGGTAATGAAGGCCTTCGGGAGCATATGTGACTATCAGAGCCAGGTGTGTTGTATATGAGCTCTCTAGGCGTGGTAGAGCGCCAAGACCGGGATTGAGCACTCCTGCTGAAGAGAACACGTTAACTTATTTTTACTAAGAAAATCAACAGAGCCTGTTATTTGACCAGAATTATTCAAACTTGACACGTCAAGCCGAACTGAAAATGATGGAGCATGGCTGTACGATAGGTTCAAGTCAAGCAATATCACCTGTGTCATTTCTTTGAATTCATTTTAAATGGCAGGCTACCTTGCAGGACAAAATTGGAATGCAAAGCTGAGGTGGCACCAATGTTCCAACTGAGGGGGCACTGCACCGGGCCTGGTGTCAAAGTGCATGCGTTGCACCTGCGAGAACGCGGCAGACGCGACAGCAACGTATCTGACGAGAAGAAAATGAGAACAGGGTGTATGTGAGTGAGCGGAGGAGAGAGGGAGAGAGAGCTACAAACAGTGTGAGAGACAAGAGAGTAAGAGAGACAGACGGAGAGGTGAAAACAAACAACTGTGCTGTGAGCGACAGATGTGTAATGTGTGTGCGTCTGGAGTGTGAGAGCGTTAAGCAAGAGGAACAATGCGTTCCTGCTAGAGAGAAAGAAACGCTCACGCTGTAGAGAAGCACACAGCAGAAACACAGCTTTTTGTAGCATTTGTGTCCGTATAACACAACACAGTGCGAGACCCAAAAATAAAGGCCACTTTTCAGCTAGT
This sequence comes from Piaractus mesopotamicus, assembly GCA_023558415.1. Taxonomy (NCBI): domain Eukaryota; kingdom Metazoa; phylum Chordata; class Actinopteri; order Characiformes; family Serrasalmidae; genus Piaractus; species Piaractus mesopotamicus. Next base: position 3,307 of record JAILXH010230867.1, on the reverse strand, counting down.
TGCCAGGGCAATAGTGCAATTATATTAATCACAGTGGTAATGGCGAAATGGACGAGAAGCACTCCAAGTTATATCTAGTCCATCGTGATCCCTAATTATGCTGAGAATAGGCGTAATATTATACTTTAAATGGGCAGATTTAATGACCACTGTTAAGCTGCTTGAATTCAAGTCTTTGGGGGTCATGGTGTTCGGGCTGTGTCTTTGCTGTAGCACTATCAAGCTGGATCAAATAAGGAGCCAGAGAATGGCCCTGCTGACCACAGTGAACCTCAGCTCCACCTGTGACTGGGAAAGGTGTTTTTGTAGAGTATGTTGGAGCAGCTTTTACAAAGCGTTTTCAAGTTCTTCCCTCATCTTCAGCATTTACACAGGACTTGATCCACTTACGCTACCGTTCAAAAGTTTGGAATGAGTGATTTAGTAATATAATATAATTTAATAACGGAGGTTGTCAGATGGTTAAAATAATTTATCGTGATGATTTGCATTCTTTCGAGTAGTTAATCGTGATTAACCACATTTGTCCTATTTGACCCTAAAGGTTTTTTTCAGTTCAAAAAGCAGTACATTTGGTTAGAGCTACAGTGCCGTGGAAAAGTATTCAACCCCCCTAAAAGTCATCAGCTTGTTCCAGCCAGTATTTTTTATTGCAAACCAATAATTTGGTAACTTGGTAGAATCACATTTTGCTGCAGTGACAAGCTTTAAATCTGTTATGGTAAGTTTCTACCAGCTCTGCACTCTGTTTGGTAGACATTTCTGCCCATTCTTTCTGGCAGATTTGCTCAGGGTTGTTTGGGTCAGTTTGCTTGGCTTGTGGATCACAGTTTTGCCACAGATTCTTGGTTGGATTGAGATCTGGGCTCTTCACCTTTTTATCGTGTTGCTTTGGCCCTGTGCTTGGGATCACCGTCCTGCTGAAAGGTGACGTTTCTCCCACGTTTTTGTTTTTTAACAGACTGAAGAAGCTTATCTTGCAGTATCTCCTTGTATTTTGCACCATCCATCTATCCTTCAGTTTTAATAAGACGCCCAGTCTCTGCTGAGGAAATGCATCCACATGATGGATGTGATGGATGCTGCCACCCCCAGACATCACTGTTTTGATGGTGTTTGTTGAGGAATGGGCAGCGTTTAGAATTCTGGCCAAAAAGCTCCATTTTTGTCTCATCTGACTGCAAAACCTTATCCCACATTTTAGATGGGTCACTGTGATGGTTTCTCCAAACTCCAGACGTGCTCTGATTTGTTTATTCTTCAGCAATGGCTTCTTTCTTGCAAAACTCCCATACAGGCCAGTTGTATGCAAAGCTCTTGATATCGCTGACTAGTGCATCTTCAATCCAGTCTCAGCCACTGTGAAGCTGAGCCACTCAGCCAACTCATTGAGGCTTCCCTTGCAAGTCCCCTTCTTGCTTCTTTCTTCTGAATTTTTTGCTCTGAGTTTTGAGGGACGGCCTTATCTATGCAGTGCCTGGGTGGAATGATGCAGTTTCCATTTCCTCGCAATTTCCATTTCCTCAAATTTGATCCAGCAGCACTCACTGGGAAATCCAAACACTTAGATTTTCTTTTGTAGCCTTTTTCTATCTTGTGCATTTCTTAAAGTTTTTCTCTAATTTTCTTAGAATGCTCTTTGGCCATCATTTACCCAGCTGTCCTTCAGTCAACTTGAATTAAAGGGGCTTTTATCCAGAAAAGGTGAACCTCTTTAATGATTCACAGGTAGACTCAGACTGTGTCCTCGTTAGGGCAGTATTTTTCATGTTGTCAAAGACAAAATGTTTTTTTGTTTGTTTGTTTGTTTTGTTTTTACATTAAACCAATATCGTTTTAAATTAATGAATTATGAGGGTCAGTCTTTTAAAATAAAAGATGACACAGCTCAAAATTGTCGTTTGTAATCCAGATGGGTCTGATGACTTTTAAGGGGGTTGAATACTTTGCAAGGCAATGAGGTGAACATGATTTCCAGTTGCCATCACCAGCGCCCACTGAGAACAACAGTAACTAGATGTTCTAGCTCCTTGGCGATTGTAGCCTCCCGCTTTCAAATCGCTACTTAATGTCTTGTTTTGAGGGAAACTTTATTTTTTAACTTTACTATTGATTTTGTTAGTTTCGCTCCCACAAACACTACAACTCAGTCTGCTGAACCACTGATACTGGCACATCAGCGCTGTGTTGTGTTTGTAAATGACACCTCAGACTTAATGTACTTCAGTGATAAACAAATTCATAGCGCGGCAGTAGCTGGAAATAACTTTTGAAAATAGCAATGTCACGCGGGGGAAAGAAAACAACATACAATGCGCGATCGAGGGCTTAGTGGTGGAACAACACATTGTTCAAAAAGTCAAACTAGATCAATGCATTACCGACATTAAAAAAATGACATTAATAATTTTTATGTTGACTTTGAGACCAATAATAATGAAACAATGGGTGTTAGAGTGATTGTTAGGGATGTTGTTAGGCACAACGCAATGTGCAAAAAACTAAAATAATTTAGAATGTAATACATTTCTTCTGCTAAGCAGTGAGTTTTTGTAACTGTAGGCTATAGTTTCTAAGCAAGATAATGGTTTTTAATAACTGGGAGAGTAAATAAAATATTAAAATAATGTATTTGGTCAAATGTGTATATATTAAGCATGGCTTAGCCAATCAGCTTTTAGAACCGGAACTATTTCGTGAAACCACTTTTAGTAGTAAAATGAATGCAATATGAAGCTAACTACAAACCGGATTCCAAAAAAGTTGGGACACTAAACAAATTGTGAATAAAAACTGAATGCAATGATGTGGAGGTGCCAACATCTAATATTTTATTCAGAATAGAACACAAATCACAGATCAAAAGTTTAAACTGAGAGAAATGTATCATTTTAAGGGAAAAATATGTTGTTTCAAAATTTCATGGCGTCAACAAATCCCAAAAAAGTTGGGACAAGGTCATTTTTACCACTGTGTGGCATCCCCCCTTCTTCTTACAACACTCAACAGACGTCTGGGGGCAGAGGAGACCAGTTTCTCAAGTTTAGAAATAGGAATGCTCTCCCATTCATGTCTAATACAGGCCTCTAACTGTTCAATCGTCTTGGGCCTTCTTTGTCGCACCTTCCTCTTTATGATGCGCCAAATGTTCTCTATAGGTGAAAGATCTGGACTGCAGTCTGGCCATTTCAGTACCCGGATCCTTCTCCTACGTAGCCATGATGTTGTGAATGCTGCAGAATGTGGTCTGGCATTATCTTGTTGAAAAATGCAGGGTCTTCCCTGAAAGAGATGACGTCTAGATGGG
>JAILXH010230834.1:617-13520 GCA_023558415.1 Piaractus mesopotamicus | reverse complement strand
GACCACACAAAGCAAGGAGACTACAGGGATTGTCTATTTTATATTCTTCACCATACTCACAAAATATAGCTTTTTATTTTGAAGGGAACAAAAAACCATGCTCACAGACATTTTGGACACCAGAGTATGATTCGTAAGCATGTGCTGCAAGCCGAAGCATGGTGCTGTTTTCTCTAGAATCTGCGACGCGAGGCATGTCCTGGTCTAGAGGCGTTCCTCATGTGTTCTCATGAAGTCTATGCAGATGGGACACCTGTACAAAGCCTCATAAGACCAGGATCATGCTTCGTCCCAGGTGTAGTTCTCTGACCTCAACCTAGTCTCTGCTCCAGCCTCTCTGCTGCCTTCTTTCTTCTTCTTCTTCTCATCCTGCATTCTCCTCTTCCTCATCCCGCGTTCTCCTCTTGTTCTTCCCTAATGCCCTGCTCCCAGGTCGCACGGTGAGGAGGGAATATTCTGCGAGGGAGGGGCACCGGGTGGACCCCCAACCCTCCCTCCTCCTCCCTCTGGCCAGGTTTTGGGGGAACGGCTGGTGGTCCTGCCCGGCGCAATGAGGCGTGGTGGTGGAGGTGGTGGTGGTGGTCCTGCATGGGGTTAAAACCCGCTGGGCGCAGATGACAAGGCCGTTGAGGCTCCGTCGATTCAGCTTCTGGACTGTAGAGGCCGTGTTCTGTAGCGGTGCCATAGTGGCCATGGCCTTGGCCATACTGACCATGCTCAGGAACCGACGGGTAGTGCACATGTTCGTGCACATGCTCAGGCACTCCACTGAAGTGCACATGATACTGCGAGCTTATGTGCTCATCAGGGCTCCAGTAATGCGCAGGGGCAGCGTCTATAGGATTGTCGTGCCGACTAGGGGTGTCGCCGTGGCCTGAGACAGGGCCATCATGACGACTGGAGGGGTCACTGTGGGGGTTGTCGTGACGACTGGGTGTGTCAGCGTGACTGTGCACGCTCTCACTGAGGGAGGAGACGCCGCTGCTTGCGCTGCCGGACAGAGTAGAGTTGCTGCCGCCTAAAACTGACACAGGACTGGTGGGAGAACCGGGGATAGGGTGCAGAGGAGACTGAAGTGGGGTGGGGGAAGAAAGAAGAAAAACAGAATATGCAAAATTTATGTCAACGTATGAATACAACAGTTTCCAATCTTTTCATCCACTTTTTTAATTTGCATGGTAGAAATTATATACTCACGGGCCAAAATGTGTGAAACTACATATCCCTCTTTGTAAATTTCACCCAGTTTTGTTATCCAACAGTTTAATCTTTGATCAAACTCATGTCTGGTAGGTGTGTGTAAATTTTAGCATAATAGTTGAAAAACACTTGATTTGTGGTTAACTAACCAAAACTATTATCAGTACCATCAATAACAGCAACAATAAGAATAATCTGCATAATCACCTCATTCTACTGACTTAATACAACGAAGATGTTTTGTTTATTTTTTCACATTGTATTCTTTCAGTTGTAATTTTTATAAACTTTAATTATAAAGTTTGGTCAGTAGGGAGAGCAGTGTACTCACTGCCCAATTGCAAACTCTCCTTACAAGCACAGCCATTGGCTGAGGAGCTGCTGAATGTTGTTGTTTTTTTGGCTCCCTACAGAAACATCTGCATGAATCAGGGTGTACTTCATGTAAAAGATGTACTGGTAGGCTGGTGGTTGATATGAACTGATGATGATTCATCATCTGCTCTCAAATCTCCACTCGTTTCCACTTTGTATGAAAGTTTCATGAATCAGACAGAGTTCACACGTCATTACACGCACTTTATTACGCCAACATTCCTGTGGTAACAAAACCTTGTAACTTCGTACTTGAAAGAAAAATATTGTTCCCTACAAGGTTAATGTAACAAGACAAGTAATTGAACCGTTTTTCAAAATAGTAATAAAAACAAAAAAAACTCATGAGTTTCTCATGACATCACTTGCACAATGTAGGCACTATTTTGCGTAAGTTCTAGCTGATCCCCGGTGAAATAAAGAAAAAAGAAAGGAAATGATTTTTCAAACACAAATCTCATTTTTCTTTTTTTAGCAGGGCAAATAAACACAGTAAAAAAGTGGGCTTTACTAGCTTCTGTGTTTGTGCATGTTGAGTACACAACTCCGTGTACCCACTTTCACACTGCAAATATATTGAATCCAGAGGATGGCCTTATTGAGACTAGTGTACTCTATTGAATGATGGAGAGTGCCTCAGAAGCAGATGAGACAACATTTCACTGCATCATTTTCAGTTACTGTTGGTGCAATATCATTATGCAGCTCAGCACAGGGGAGCATGAACTGCTTGATTCATGCTAGGTAGGTGCCAGATTGGTAGAGGTTAGCGTGGCTTATATACAGAGTAAGAGAAGCCCTTTCCTTTACAGTGGAAAGGAATGTGAATTCTGACAAACTGTTTTAACTGTTAACAGAGAGTTATTAGTTAGTGATTAATTGTTCACCGAAAAATCATAGACACAACCTATTAAAACAAAGTTTTAGGCTTTATGGAATGAAAAAAAACACAACCTAACAGCAAATATACAGTAAGACAATGTAGCCTACATTCTTACATTTACCACATATTCTCAGCCCAAGTTAACAGGGGCCAGACAGGGGCTAGCTTGAAGTTCATATAGTGGACATTTCACATACTGCTATATTCACACTAGACCTGGGCGATGTCTACAGATGATTAACACAGTATTTACTGGTTAAATAATTCGTGATTATTGATTACATATCCCGGCCCCTCCACTCAGTACAAGCATTCTGCTGCATCTTAGACACATTCTGTTCTATTTTTAGTTTATATGCTTTTCTGAACATAATCTGCATTAATAAAATCTTTAAAATCACATATTAAATAATGTAATATTGAGTAGCTCTTTTTGAAAACTACTTCACCTTCTCTTCTAAATGTTTCAGGGCTGGAGTGGCCGCTCCAGCTAAACCCATCGTAAAACTGAACCAAGCTAAACAACAGTTAACATAAAGACAGTGGTTTGCCACTTTTAAGCATTTTTTTAAGGGACTAACTATATAGGCTAAGTACTAGCTAAAAAAAGTATAAAAAAAAAGTATAAAAAAAGTATAGTTGTTCCTTAGCACTTAGCACTCCTAACTGTGATAGAGCTATACTACCTTTAGGATGGTGTAATTTCAGCTATATCCCTTTATCAGTCGCTCTGGTGCTACTGATTAAAGTTGAGAGGAGTCGAAAAGTCTGAGATGACTCCACAAAACCCAGGAAATGTACATCACTAATTATGGCTACTGAAACAAGTTGTGCTCTTGTGGCCTCATGTGTACCAGCTTATTCAAATATCAGTTCTTTACTGGAAGTGAAATAAACTTTTTAATCAAAAGCATTGGTCGAACATTTATGTATTTGTTGGTCAACAGTTAACCGGTTAAGTGTGTTAATCGTGAACATCACTAATGCTGATATTTCTTACCTTTCTGAGTGAGCGCACAGGCAAAACTGGTGGAGGCTCATTCATCTGCTGCTGGAATGTATCAAAGTGCATCAGGAAATTACCTGGACAGACAGGGACGTACAAAATAAGCAGAAATCAACGGATGTTGGTCTATATGAACATTAGCATCTGCAAGAATGTGTTAGAGAGTATGAGCATGTAGAGAGTGTGTGCACTTTGGTTGTGTTAACTGAAAGGAAGATGTGACACTAAGAATTAATTGGCTTTATTTGTACATTCTGAATAAGAGTCTCATACTTTTGACTCATGTTTGAGTTTCTTTGCCTAAGAATGGATTTTTGAGATAATATTTAGGTCCAATTTAATATCCGTCAAGTACACGTTGCACTAGGAGTGTGGAATATGAGTTCTAGAGCTGTTCCTATTCCTAAGACAGCAGTAAGTGTGATATAGATGTGGCAGATAAGTTTGAAACATTCTGGAATATTCCTTTAAAATGTAGGCATGTATAATATAGTTCTATCTGCCACTAAAAAGACTGGTGTAGGATATGTTCTGTACAAAATCGCTGTCCAAAGAAAAACGTTATCCCCAAAATGGTAATTTTACAGGAGAAGGCAAAAACTTTAACTTTTAATGTAAGTTAATGTAGAGAGATTATTTCCAGTGATTTTGGAGCATGTCTGTTAGTCCATTTATCATTAAATATTCACATAATGTAAAGGACAGCTGCTGTGTTTAAATTATGTAGAAAAATATGTGGTTTGTGTGTGTATTACCCTGTGGAAAGGTGCGGGAAGAGCCATAAGGTGCTGTCAGAATACTAGGGTTTTGCATGTATGATCCTGCTTCTCCATCCAAACTCCAGCTGCTGGGGGCTGTAGGGAATCCTGGGGGGAGACATGAAAATTAAACATACACTGCATAAGAAAAAGTAAAATAGAATAAAGTTTATACAGAGACAGGGGACAAGGAACTGGTATGCATAGGAAACTGTGTGCACTCATTAGGCGGAAAGCATAAAACACCCTGGACAGGTCGCCAGTCCATCACAGGGCAGTCAGACTCACACCTAGGGCGAGTCTCCAGATTTATCATCTCCAGTTTGCCTGACTGCATGTCTTTGGACTGTGGGAGGAAACCTGGATCATCCCATTGGTTTTATGGGACTAGGGTGTCCCCACAGGCAATTATGAGAATCTGAACAGCTATTTTGACAGACAAAAAAATGAACTACATTCAAATTTGTCATTGTGTTATGGCTGATCATAATCGAGATGCTCCCCATGTCTTTCCTCAATGTCTGCTCTATTTTCTTCTCTAATCACAGCTTAGCAACCGTTCCAATATACATCATTACTTCATTCAAATTCAAGTTTTCAGGTTTTTTAGCAGAGAGACTGCGTTTCTTTAAATGTACTTTGAGTTTAGGGCTCCAGATATCCAAAAGATGTGCCTAGGAGATCTGTAAAAGTGAGATGATGCACATTTCTATTGCCAATTATAAAACGTCAGCCACTGGAGTTAAAGAAAAAAGTTGCATCGTCCTTGTCGGTAGTGTTCTGCAAACTGTATACTCCTGGGCATAAAGGCATTAGAGGTAAGATATAATTAAAAATAAATTAAAAAACAACATTTTTCTCGCCTGCTGTGCCAGTCTGATTTAGCTTAGGATGCTTGCCAGTTTGGGATTTTTAAAAAAATGCTAAAATTGTGGTGCTGCATGGCTGCTGTGGTGCTGCATGGCCCTCATGTAACCTGCATGGCCCTCATGTAACCTCATGTTATGATCCAGGCTGTACAAATAAATTTTCGTCTATGTTCTGCCATTGTGTAACACAAATAAAACCACAAGAAAACAATCCATTGTTTAATCACTTTGTCACATATTTAATTGCTTCTTTTAGCTGTAATCAAGAAATAATGAGTTTATCGCGAACCTCGCTTAACTTGCCCACATTCAGACGGTGTCTCAATCCAAATACTACTGCACTTCATAGTATGTTCAAAATAGCAATGGCATTCTTGATGGTGTACCAATTTGACATGCTATATACTGAGGCATAATGACAGGACTAGAACTGTTCTTTAGCTGATGAAATGCATTAAGTGTGAGACTTGACTGTCCATTTTAATGGCTGGTTGAGACAGCAATTCAAAACTGGACTGTCTGGTCCGAAACCAGACACCTGGCAACCCTGTGTGCAGCTTGGACATAAATACACACACATACACATGCAAATGTGCAGAAAGAGTGACGAAAGAGTGTGTACCTCGGTCAGTGAGGCCTGAGTGGGGATCAGTACATGGTTTGCAGGGACTATGCTGCTGTAGTATAGAACGCTGAAGGTTGTTCATCTACAAATAAGAAACACATGCATTTCCAAAATAGCCAAAACTCATAATGAAAATGTACTGTTCATAACTGTACATACATGGACAGTTCCTTTACAGTTAGATTTGACCTAACCTCATAAAAAAATGCATTTACTGGTCATGTTACTGACCTGAAGCAGTATCAGAATTCAGATGCTCAAACTTTAGCAGTGGTTTCATCCAGTCTGACTAAACTGTGTAAAATCCCTTTCTAATGAAAGAGTGTCATTTCTTTAATACCTGTCCATTCTCAGTGTTGCCATAGTAAGCAGTATTGTTAGGTCTCTCCCTATGTGGAGGTAACAACATCAGCAGCTCACGGTTATTCTTGTTCTTATCAGAGAGAGAGGGAGAACCTGAGTGAGAAAGAGAGACAGAGAATGAGAGAGAGTGGAAGAGAGAGAAAAGACAGACAAAGCGAAAGACACCAAGACCTGAGGATGAGAAAATCTGTGTGAAGCATCTGTGATGCAGTGTATAGCAGTGTTTTACCTCTCGCACTAGAAGGAGCGGAGTTTATCATCTGTGAGGAGGAGGAACGAATGGAGCTGAGGCTTGAGGATGAAGGACTTGGCTGGAGAAGACAAACCAAACCCCGTTAACAAAGATATTTCATTCATTAATATGTAATGGTTTCACTCATCTGAGAAGATAATGTTCACCTGCATGAGTGGAGTATCTTCTGGTTGGTCCATTAGCCCATCTGTCAAAATCATCAAAGGTCCGCCCTCACTAGGGGGGTGGGAAGAGGGGAGGCGAAGAGAGCCAAGGGGACTAAGATGAATGATAGGTGAGATTAAAGAATGATAGGGAACAGGGAAAAAAACTTACATTAATCTTTAAAATACAAAGGCCCATGTCCTACACTTTTCTTACATTCCACTTTTTGAGGTTTTATATACCAATTACAGGCACCACTCATGATCATTTACTAACCTTTCTTTATCTTTTTGAAATAAACACGCTGTTTTTGTTACTGTGCCTTTAAGACATACCTTTTATAGATATATGTAAATTACCTCTGCTCTGGTTGGCCTGTATTGTGCCTTACACTCCTTATAAATTTATTGTGTATACGTGGGTCTAAACTGATGTAGGCTGAATAGACCGGTATAAGTAAATGAGATGGTTTTCAAGCCATCACAAAATCAGTTTCATGATATTGGCCCTTTAAAGATGAAAACTAGTTCTTTGGGGAGTAGATTTTGGAGATAGAGCAACAGTTTTAATGGAGCTACTAGACATAAATTTCAATCCAATTCTGTAAATTCAAAAACATATTATTTGGCCAGGGTTTAACCAGATCATCTCTGTCAATGTGACATGAGTATAGGACCACTGTTATTGTACTTTTTTCTGTGACTTCTGTTTACACAATTTTCCACTTACTCTCTTGTCCAATGGAATCACAAGGTAACTATCTCTAATAGACAGACACAGACTTCACAAAGACCTCTGTTATGTTAACCTCTTAGTTCCAGTGCAAAACTAAAGAAGCAGACTTTGGACACCAAACATGTTTTGGCTGTTTGAAGCTTGGTAAAGGGATTTTTTTGCTGAAGCACTCCTTTAGTTAACTGGCTTACTTAAACCATTAAAATTAAAATTAACTTGAAGATTTCAGTCTCAGAAAAGAAACGTGTCTCTTTAAAACTGTAAAAAGAAAAGTCTCCCGGTCACCAAAAGAGTATTCATTGAAATGGAGCACAATTATACCTGCTCTTTAGCATGAGTCTAAAGCTTCTATTTGAGCTGGGTTAGTTTTAACAGAGGAAATAATGTAATTTGTAAAGGATTTGACTGGCCAATTCATACAGGATAAAGTATCTACCAAATTACCAAAGATAGCCTGGATCAAAATATCATAGTCTAAATGTTTGGTGGTAAGATTTAAATTACATGGGTCCAAAAAAAAACAAAAAAAACAAAAACTAACTTCTAGTTGATGTAACATAGAATAGGATTAAGCTAGCAAAAGAGGCTCATTCATCTTACTAAATGCCATTTAAGACAGAAATCCCATTGCCTTGCAGGAGGTACTTTCAAGATATTTGATATTTAATATTCCTTCTTATTCAACTTAGGTCATCACCAAAAACTTAGATTACAACAGTCCTGTTTTGAACAAATTTTAGTCTTGTCTCCCAGTCGCCCAAAAAGGTGCCATTGACTATTTCCAGGTTTAGTTATAACATTTTCGTAAAGTAAATTCAAACAGGACTGCTATTACAGAAGAAGCCTGGTGTTCAGCATATTATAAAAGGTAGTTCGCTCACTTGGCAGACAGGCAAAAAATACAGACATTGCATTTTCGTACAGGATTAAAATCATGGATCTTGTTTGTAATCATTCAAATTATAGGAGGTCCCCGTGTAAAACTAATCAAGCTTGAATAGGGCTTAAGATTAGCATGTGCACGGATGCAGTGTGAGACTACCCTGTCCCTGATTGAGTATTCTGAGCAGTGGAGTTCTGCATTTCGACAACACAACCAGTTAATCACCCACACTAATTGCACAAAAATATATATGAAAAATGCTTACTTTTAAGATGACAACCAAAAGGTCTGCATGTGTGTCTCACCTGTGCCTGTGAATTACTCGGCTACTTTCTGGGCTTGGTGGCAGAATTCTCATACCAGAAGGACAGAAACGATCCAGTGCAGCAACACCCTGCAAAAGCGCATGCAAAAAAAAAAAAGAAAAAGAAATGAAGAAAAAAGAAAAACCCAAACAATAATCCCTTTAGACAGAAGGAAAACGGTTAATTTTGCCTTTTAATTTAGTGTACTTTTCAAGTACTGCAATTTTTGAAGAAAATCATCTAACAAATAAAAATGATACATTAACCCATCTGTTGAGCAAATAGATGAATGAATATACTTCAGACTTATGCCACTTACTATTATTCAGACTGAACAAGTGTTTCCAACATCCCTGTAAAGCTGATAATCATTTGAATTGCTGCACTGCTAGAGCCGCTTAATACGCTTCTTTTGTGGTACAGATGCTAAGGGGGCTGCATGCTATTCAAAGTGGCTTTTAGCATGTAGTAGTGAAATGGAAATTCTTGACTGAAACCATAATTTAGGACACACCACAACAGAAAACTGAAAGCAAATATACTTTCATATATAATTTCACATTTATTTATGCTTTTAAATTAATGTAGTAATTCTGACAGTACTTCAAAGGCAATAACCGCCATGTTGGGATGGAGAACTGAGAGAACTAGAGGACTAATTTCATTTTGAACAGCTTATTAAATAATGTTAAATATTAAAGTAGTACATTTATAAAAAAATATAATAGTTTATGGCTTCTCAAAGACATCTATAGCTGAGAACAGCCCTGCTATAAAGTAACATCCGAAAAAAGTTGGGACAGTATGTCAAATGCTAATAATAACAGTAAGCAGTGATCAGTAAATTCTGTTTGACCTGAATTTACTAAACCGAATAATAAAGAGAGACAGAGAATAAGAGAGAATGGAAGGGAGAGAAAAGACAGATACAAAGCGAAAGACACCAAGACCTGAGGTTGAGGTGCATATTTTAGGTCCAAATTTTTCAAATTTTACATTTTTGAGGTCCAAATTTTATTCCTGCAACACATTCCAAAAACACTGGCACAGGAGCATGTTTACCACTGTCTTACATCACATTTCTTTTTAACAGCTCTTAATAACATTTGGGGACTGAAGACAAAAACTGATCCAGTGTTGAAAGTGGATTTTTTTGCTCATTCTTCTGTTATACAGGTTTTCATTTATGCAACCGTGCAGGGTCATAATAACACAGGCAGGCCGGTCTAGCACCCACTTTCTCTAAGTACACACACATGCTATTGTAAGACATGCAGAATGATTGGGTGTTGTCATGTTCAAACAAGCATAGACGTCCCTGAAAAAGATGGCACCTAGAATGCATTTCTGGACACTGTTGACAGATGACTTCCATTGTGCACAGTATAGTGTGTTCAAAGTATTCCCAATCCCATGCAGTGATATCCATAACAGAAACATGCCGTTATTTAATGCAGTGCCTGATGAATGAATGGTCATGGGGATTCATTTATGGTTTTTGGCCTTTTCCTTAACACACAGAGATCTCTCCGGATTTCTTGAATCGTTTGATGATATTATGAACTGTAGAGGGTGAAATGCCTAAAATCCTTGCAATCCCTGGCTCACGAACAGCTGGATTTTTTGCTTATGCATTTTTGGCAAAGTGGCAAACCTCAACCCACCCTTGCTCATAAAGGACTGGGCATTTCCTTGTCGCTCATTTTATTTCCAAGCATAATTGAACTACCTTTTTTGAACATTTTACCATGTTTCTAGTTTTAAATTGCTCCTGCCTCAACTTTTTTGTAATGTGACGCAGGTTTCAAAATAAACATATTTACAAAAAAAATGAAGCTCATAAGGTAAAACATTACATATCTTGTCTCAATACTGTTTTTTGTTCGACTACAGGTCAAAGCAGATTTATAAATCACTACTTGCTGTTTTTATTTGCATTTTACTTACTGTCCCAACTTCTTTGGAATTGGGTCTGTAAATTAAGACTGCATACCTTAATGCGGTAAATAAATGAAACCTTCATTCTGTCACTTTTGCCATAGTTGTGCGAGTCACTACACTGCCGTTCTTTTGCAGCTCGCAGTGGCGTCAGTTCAATACTTGAAATAGCGAACTTCTCATTATAGAAAAACCTTCATTCTAACGTGCAGAATGGAGCGCTACACATAGTAAATATGGTGTTTAAAAGAAAGAGGCAAACAATTTGAAAAAGACAGCTATCTAACAGTTTGGATAGGAAGTTTGCTATCTAGCGCAACAGCTAATTTAACTGAAATTTTAATACATTACAGATCACATTCATTTAAAACTTCACTCTTCAGCTTGAATACAAACTACAGATTATTCAATCATTTTAAGTTTTGTTCTGACTACTGGATTTTCTGTATATGAGTTTGTACTTCAGTTCCATCCATCAGCCTCATGGTCAAGCCGTGTTGAACTCGACAGGCTCAAGACTAGACTCGCGTGAAGTGACTTGTACTGTACATCTTCATCAGAAGCGAAGCAAATACTCACATGAGACAAACCACTCCTCATCACATGGAACTGATCAACCAGCTTTTTGTGCAGGGGACGCATTTCAGGATGTACCAGCTTCTCATGAACAGCCAGGCCAACTCCCAGAATGTGAACCTTTGACCATAAAGCGATTGCAAGATGTAAATACCTTTTACTTAAAAGGGAATGTGTGTGTGTGTGTGGGGGGGTGTTCTGACCTGTTCCTGCATCAGTTCCTTTAATTGGGTGATTCTCTCCATCTCTTCTGGGTGGCTGCTGATGTAGTCTTTATCAAAAAATGCCTGAAACAAAGACAGAAACAAAGACAGAGGAAAACATTACATTATCAATCATTACATCATTAATCACAATCAACAGCCTCATGATGTATTTCATTTCAGATCAAGCTTATGAAACAAGGCAATACTGAAATCCTGGGAAACTGTCACTGATTAGCTAAGAAAATGCTATTTAAGTAGCAGCTTACATAGAAAACTTAACTGCTGGGTCAATTTTAAATTATTACAAGATGATAATTTAATCTCTATCTTTGTTTACACAAAGTATGATGTAATGCTCTTCACAGTGGTGTAGTCTTAAGAAAAAGTTGGTATACTATAAATCTACTCCAGCCCACACATACACACACACACACACAAACACACACACACACAATCATAAAATTATGAGGTGACCATGTGTGCTGGGATGGTGCAAATGCAGATTTATAGCAGACTCATTTTATGTTTTATTAATGTTAATAAAACTGAAACATAAGAGAATTATTAATTTATGTCATACATCCAGTTTACTGTAAAACACTGGAGGAGTAACCTCCAAGCTCATTCTTGCGTCCATATGGTTTTAAATTGCCGTGACAGTGAGTCAGTGCCAGTCTGATCCATGAGCTCACAAAAGCTGTTTCTAAAAATAATAAATAAAAAAAATTAAGTTATATCTGAGAATTTAATTCTTTATAAACCTTATTTTTTGAAATCCCGACATCAACGACAGCTCTCGTTTATAAACCCTCAGCCTACTTGTGTATACATGTTTTAGAATGTTTTGCCTTATTTTAAGGCAATTTCTTTGTTTTTATAACAATGCTAATAGCTTACTTACCTGCTGAAATGCTACTAGCTTCACAGAACTGACGTTAGCAAACCTGACCTGAGGCTGTTGTTTGTGTCTTGCTCATATGCTGAACTAGCATGTCACACTAATAGAAAATTACATCTTCATGGTTCTTGGTAATGTCAGTAGCAATGCAATGCAATTTATTTCTATATTATAATCAACATTGACAGGAGGTTTCATTCACAGACCTGAAATCATTTTGGCATGCCTGTGACTACCACTACGGAGGTATCCATATAAACGGATGAAATTAACCAATCAAAATTGTTTATTAACCATTACACAGAATTGACCAATCAAAAACCAGTGTGTGATATTTTTCTGTTCTTTGACTTGCTGTGTCTTGGAATACAAAAAAGTGGCTAAATGTATAAACGCACCACTAGATACACTAGAGAAACAGGCCCTGTAAAAACGTCAGTATTTGCCGAACTACATAACTGGTCTTTCAGAACATTATTTTTCTCCTTTACTGCCCTTACTTTTCTTTATTACTGAACTGGATGTAAGAGAAGACAAAATGTAGCACAGATGGGAAAAGGTTGAGTAATAACATTGACCCTCAAACAAATACGATCTCACAGCAGCAGCCAGCACCACTGGAAGGTAAGATGTAGCTGTCAAAAAGCTTTTTTCTCGTATCATATCTTACACAGCCAGCCAAACGCCTATGTAGTAATGCTGTTAGTGTTTTTCTAAAACTGCTGTGAGTAGAGGGCTCACCTCCTGGTAGCGCGCTATCCCGCCGTTCACCGCTGCATCAATCACACCGTTTAGACACATGCTCAGCAGGTTGATGTTGCCGTGGTGATGGCGGTGCTGATACTGGCTGATCAGGGTGCGCAGCTCCTGGTTCTTATTCTCCACC
>JAILXH010230826.1:2363-23282 GCA_023558415.1 Piaractus mesopotamicus | reverse complement strand
AAAACTACTGAGTGAATCAGGACATCACTTTAATAGAAGCAGTTTACTTAGGATGGAAACCTAAAAGTATCATGAAGAATCTCCAAACCTACAGGAAGAAATACATAACCAACAACATTACCTATACAAAACCGCTTTTGTTTTTCTTCTTTCTAAACTCAGTTACTTTGTAAATTTAAATGTTGTATGCATACAATTAGACTATTTACTTGTAGTATTGTACTTACAGGGCAGTTCCATCTATTAAATCATTAAAATGTAAACAAGATTGTTCACAGTGGTGTGATGTGAAATGAGATAAATCAGAGTGGTTCACAGTGGTGGTCATAGGAACCAGATGTCTGGAGCATTTAATGCATCTGAGAGGTCCCAAACAGACGTTTATTACACTAAATGCTTACAAATACATACCATGGAGCCTGAGACATGTATTTTTTTTAAAATCTGTTCATGGTGTACATGCAGGGTGTTGTAAGGCAAAATAGTACCCAAAGAAATCTTATTTTTTTCAGATTTACTACTGTTTTACCTGTATCAACATTACATTTAAATATTTGGTATACACGTGTCGGCTCAGTGGTCGTTTTGGACTGTAAATTAAATGGCTATATTTGCTGTATCACCACCACTGTAAAGAAATCTAACTTGGTATGTTTCTCTACAATAAACCAGTTCACATCAGACCACTTCGAATGAATTTGTTTACATTTCACATGGCTGAGCAATGCAGTTATTTTGAAAAATCGATGGAATTCAACTTTAATAAGTTTCTCGTTCATATGTTAACATTAGGCTACATATGGCTATTGTTATGATTCCCTGATCAACTTTAGCTGATTTTTTTTTTCCATTTTTTTATTATCCATTTTATTATTCCATTTTATTATCGGCCTGATATAATACCAGATGTCAGATTAGTATCTGATGTCGATCCAGAAAGGATTTCAGCCTATAGGTGTGGGTGACATTCACTAGGTCAGTTGATCTGTCTGATAAAAGAAAGATGTAAAATGCATTACACTGCATTTTACAGGGCTGTCCCTGCTCAACAGCAGTATTATACAAATCAAAGTGAGAGGCCTGTATCTGTAACAGCTATAGTGGATTAAGACTAATTAGTTTGGGAAAAGTGGATTTCTCATACATGCAGTGCTGTACAACAGTCAGAGACCATACTTCAATTTCTTGTCAAAATGGCCTTCAGGTACAATTGATTCATTTTCAGTTTCAGAGAAAAAAAAACACAAACCATAAATTTAATAGATGACAGTATAATAAATATAATGTTGTTAGACATCCCAGTTTCTCTGTCTTTAATTCGTTTTTCTTTCTGTCTCCTGTTTTTTCACTTATTTTCCCTTGACCCTTCCCTTTCTTATGTAAGTGGATTATTTTATATCTAATCTCCTCAGAAATATCAGAAAAAAATGAATAACTTGTACTTAATGGCTGTTTGACTGGAAATGAAATGAATGAAGGCTTCTCTGACTTTTGTACAGTACTGTATTCAAGTATATACTAAGTATTTCACAGGTATTGAATGTGTTTTTTTTTTGTTTGTTTTTTGTTTTTTTCACTTTTTTGCTTCAGGCCATATGACCTGCAAGTGGTGCCACGAAACAAAGCAGGCTCAGATCACTACATCTTCTCGCCCACCTCAGTGATGCATGTGCAGGATGGCTGTAGTGTTGGGCTTTTAACACTAGCCGAGTGGTATCGAGAAGCAGTGCTTTGGAAAGCCCTGCAAGATATCCCATTTTTCCGAAACTACCTACTATGCAAGCCCTTCAGACGGTAAATGAACACAAACTTCATCTTTCAACATCGTTTACTGTAATAATAATCTCATTTATGCAGCAGACTAGGATTCAGTCCCATCACAGCATGTGAATGCTTTATAAGAACACTCAACCGTCTTTTTTTTTTTCTTCAGATGGAAAAGAAACGTCTGCCGCATTGTGTTTCAGCGCAGGCGTAAGCTTCTTCAGTCTCAGCAGCTAATGGCAGTCCCCCAGTTCAGAGAAGCTTTATTTCATTTCACCAGGTGTGCGTTTGTCTGTTTTTTATGATTTTATGAAGCTTACTCGCCAGGACAAACTCAGAAAAAAGGCTCAGTTTGTTTGACATGTCTTGACAAATTTATCAGCGAGCTCAAATAAACTTAAAACATTTTATGTTTATTTTGCAGACTGCTTGAAGAGCTTAAAAAAGTACACTGGCTTCCACAGGATGAGAGAAGGACATATACACTTCTGGAATTCCAGACTACACTGCTGAAAAGCAGTCAGGCGTCTCAAGGTGTTTTGAAGAGATTCTTGCATTACCGTTCTCTGATACTGGCTATGGTAAATATCCTTTTATCCTTTTAGCATTTTTGAACTACTGATGATATTACATACACATTTGAATGGATGAAATGTACATGCATAACATTATCTTAAAGACAGATGTCAGTATTTTTTAAAAATGCCCAGTTTTTCACTGTAATGTCATACTGAGTGTAGTTAGTCTAGAGGTTTATATATATATGTTGTATATATTTGTAGTTATTCTGTTCTAAAAGTACTTTTGCTGGTAGAAACTTACTGCATTTACACAGGTGCCTAAGACTTTTACCCAGTACTGTGTGTATGTATACACACAACAACACATTTTGTAAAGCTTCGTTCACAATAAGTTTTCATGTCGTAAATGATCTTCCTCCACCATCATTTTCCATTGTCTTTATGGCCTTTTGGTGTCTTTGTGGTCCCCAGTGTCTAGATTCTTTTTAAGAATGAACTAGATATTTGCCTTGACCACACCTAATGATTTTGCTATCTCTGAAGGGTTTGTTATGTTTGCAGCCTAATGATGGCTTGGACTTTATATTGCGAGATAACAGCAACAGATTCCAAATGCAAATACCACTCTTAAAATGAACACTAATCCTTTTATCTGCCTGCTTGTAAATGAAATAATAACACACACCTGGTCGTCGGAACAGCTGAGCAGTAAATTGTCCAATTACTTTTGAGCCCCTACAAAAAGTAGGGCTATGTATGAAAATGGTTTCAATTCATTCACCCGATTTGGATGTAAATACCCTAAAAGTCTGTGCTTTAAGCTCATATTCATTATCTGATTTTAACTCCAGTATACTGTGGTACACAGCTAAAATAAGTTTGTCAACATCCAAATATTTATGGATCTGACTGTATTTAGAAGGTTTTTTTATATTAAATGCATGACTAGCTCCATTCTAGCCTCCTTTAGATATGTGTTGTTTTAGAAATCAGTAAATGCCGCTTTAATGAGTGATCAACAGCATTACGGTGCTAAATGTTCATTTACTTTTAAAAAGTGCAAACTGTTTTGTATTAATGAAAGAAAATAATAAAAAAATAAACTTTTCAGGTACAGGAGACCAGTTACAAGGCACACCAGGAATTACAGCATCAAGTGGAACAGTCTCAGCTGAACCAGTGTACTCAGCCTATCCATCTTCAACAGGCCACTGCTGGCAGTCTTAGTAAAGAGTTGGACCAGACTGAACAAGTCCTGCAAAGGCTGGGAAACTTTGCTGCTCTTATGGACTGCATGATTGTACAAAGCCTTGTTACCATCTCTAACCATGAGATCACGGCCTTCCTCAATAATGTTTTGAAGGTGAAGCATGAAATGTTTACCGCTAGTGATGGTGTTAAGCAAATAGAGAGTGCATGATCACTAGATTATGTGCCGGGGCCGGTGAGAACTTACCTGGATGGAAATTGGTATCTGCTGAAAGCAAAAGGAATAGTGTTACATTAATATGCTTTTTTTCTTTTTTTGCTTTTTTATATTCAGTACAGTATACATGTAGAGTTAAGTATTGTAGACAACACACCAGAAGGTAGTTTAGTATGTATTTTTGGAAAAGGAAATTCTAAAATGATGATGTAGTCAGTTTAGCACAAAATGTATTGCAAATAAATATGTTACAGGTGGGATACATACAATGGTTTGCACAAATCTGAGCAACTCTGGTCAAAGTACATGTTTTCTTTTTTTTTTTTTTAAATAAGTTAAGTACACATCCTCTACAGTTAACAGTTAACTTAAATATACAATGATTCTGCAAATGTTATAAAGACAGCATTAAAATGAGCAGAAGTGTGTCCTCTGTAGGGGATGTGTACTTCCTTTCACTTAGAAAATCAACGAAATATGGACTGTACATGTATTTTGTTTGACAGTTGCTTTCTGTCTGTTAAACTTTACAGAGGGAGCAGGAGCAGCAGGGCAGTCTTTTCCAGGCAGACCTGACATTTGGGGCAGATGGTCAACTTACTCTCTTTCCACCTATACACCTGTTCCAGGAGGTACTGATTGGAGCTCTGCTGTCAGTGGGTGACTCTGCATTACATGTGAGTAAGAACTCTGTTTGAAGATAGAACCAAGACAGAACGGTAGCAGCTTGTCACATTTATAAGTGCAAAAGGCAGTTCTCAGATCTTCAAACTACCACTAAAGCTTTTTCGATGCTTCTTTCTACAGGTGTTTGACTCCTGCAATAATTCACCTGCCTCTAAAGATTCTCCGACAGCTTGTTTTCAAGACCTTTCTACTAGCACTGGCCTTACATGTACGATGAGTGATATTGTCAGTAGAGGTCTGTTCTCTACTAACTGCAATAACATCAAATGCATCATATTTATTATGAAGGTCATGATTAACTATGTGTTAATTTCAGCATCTGAAGATGGAGGAAAAGCCCTAACAAGTGCAGACAGTTTTTCATCTGTAAGGGAGCCTTGTCTTCCATCAACCACAAAACTAGTGCTACCCAAAAGGACCTCTCTTAGAGTTCAAGGGCAGAGAGTACGAGGGCAGTACTATCCCCTGTCCAGAAAGCAGCTAGAATGGCACCTGTGCCTCCATGCTAAGACACAGGAGATAGAGAAAGAGCAAGCTAGAATCACACAGGTAATGCAATAAGAGTCGTGCAAGATATATTGCTGTTTTTCCCTAAACAAATGTATATATTTAGACTTTTGTAAGCATGAGATTAATAACTGCGATGGGTGTATAGATGTTATTAGATAAAATAAGGATTGCATGTGTAGGAAAAAAACCCATTTTAAATTTTGTAGAATTGTTTTTTGCTCTATGGGAAAAAATATAGTACCCAGTGATAAACAAAAATGTTCCAGAGCTGATATGTTTTGTTTTGTCATGTGTACACTGAATGTTACTGGTTATTTGGAATTAGAAGAATGTTAAGTAGTTCACATTAATATTTCTACATTCATTCTACAAGTAAGCTAACACCTCTGCACATTGACATGGCATCGCATGGAGGTACTGTATAACTGATCTCTTCTTAACTCTATTTTGTAACAACACCAGCCGTTCAAACTGTAGGCTTCTCCTGCTAAAGCTTTTGCTTAGCACATTTGACAATGCTTGCTAGTTTGCGTGGGGTATTTTGGTGAGGAGGTCTGTCTTATGGAAGTTAGTTAGCTTAAAAAACTTTGTAATTCAAATTATCCAGTGATATTTGGAGGAAAAACCTACACAGGACAAAACGCGTCGACTTTGGAACATTTTTGTGTACCACGTTGCATGACGGCAGCGATATTATGAACACCTTTCATTTTTCCCACAGTTAAGAAAGGCTTAAACTCAGAGATCCTTACATGGGCATATCACAGACTACAAAATGACGACATGACTTCAGAGGTGTGTAACAATTGACTTGCAGCTGTGTCTGTTTGCCCCTATCATCTAGGAAGCCCACCAAGAGATTCAGCAGTTGTGCGAACAGCATTCCTGGTTGGTAGACACTCATTTGTTTACTACCCGGTGGAGCACAGCTTCACTGGAGAGCATGCGGGGGTGGCCAGCCGTTAAATACAAGGAGCACATCCAGAAGGTTCACCTCTGGAGAGATGGAGTGTGCGCTATGCCTCCTGCTTTTACCACCTCCAATAAGCTGCTCTCTGTCACCTGTTCTCACATTCAAGAGAAGCTAGGTGTGTTTGTGAATGTGTGCACCTCACATGTCTCTTTTCCATATACAGATCCATATTTTCCAGAACAAATCTTCTGCTGTTTGGCTATTTACGTGTTTGTTTTTGTTGACATAGTGCCCTTGCTGACCACCATTGAGGAGGATTCTTTAAAGTTGATGTCTGATGAGCTGCAGTTACACTCAGCAAACCTAACATCTGAACTGAAGAAAGTCGTGGAGAGACTAAGGCGTGAACCCACTGACCTCAGTGACTTCGCAAATTACGCTCGCATGGTATTAATTACTCTAATTACACCAAGCGACATTCATTGAGGATGGCAATTACTGGTTAAGTTGTTGAAGCCATTGTTTTTACATATAGGTAAAACGCTACAAGGAGATGTCAGCTGATATGCAACAACAGCTAGACAACCTTTGCTCTCTTCTGAAGATAATTGAGCTGAATTGTAGAAACATGACCCCAGGGGAGAGTGCCTGTATGGAGCAGGTAGGGAGCACTGACAGTGAAACATGCCTACTTATTGTTGTTTAGAACATATTGGAATAGCATCTTTTGCAATATTATTATTTAAATTTTTCACATTTTTGAAAAACCTTTTCGTCATGACTTTCATACAGTACTGTGCAAAAGTCGGAGACAACCCTTCATTTATTTCATTGCCTGTCAATAAGGCCATTAAGTACAGGTTTATAATGTTTCAGCATCAGGTAAAAAAAAAAAAAGTGCGAAACGTATTTAACAGAAAATTACACAGAAACCTCAATAACTAAATATAATATCACATTTTCATTGTTTTAACTGCCAGTATTTTTTCCACTGTTTAGCCTTTGTGACAGCTTCCATTCTTCTTGGGAGACTTGATATCAGTTTTTTAAAGAGATTTGCGGGGCTATTTTTTCATATCTCTAAAGTTCAGTCTTAGAGGTTGGTTGCATTTCTGCCTTTTAAGACTCAACCAATCTCATACACATTTGGTGATGATGATGTCCGGGTTCTTGGCTGGCCAGTCCTTTCCTCTGAGAACATCAGCAGCTTCACCCTTTGACTGGCAAATTTTCTTTTTTTACACATCCTTTTAGTGTCCTTTTTCAACACTATGGATGGATAGGGATGGACAGATGAAAGATGAAAGCTTTTACATATGATAACTGTTTGTGTGGTTTACTAGGTTTTGTTGAGTCCCATTTTGCCTGTATCTTTAAAGAATTTTTTGAACGGCAGTTTTGGAAACTCCTGTTTCTTCACTTATTTCTCTTTGACTATCCCGTTCTTTGTTCAAGTGGATTTTCTTATGTCTAATCTCCTCAGAAGTATCTCCTTAAAAGTGAACAGCTTGTACTTACTTTTGACTGGAAATAAAATAAAAGAAGGCTGGTCTCTGACTTTTGCTCTACACTGTATATTTCTATGCATTTTTTGTTGTAGACACTTCATCTGTGGAAACAGTTTGTTCCTCTCCTGAAGCAAGCAACACACACAGTCAACCAGCAGCTGCCCTCCATGACTAACACTTTGGACAGCACTGTTTCCTCACTGACCAAAGAATTAGAGGATTTGGTTTGCAGTGCCACAACCGGACCTTATCTTGACCCAAACCAGAGCACTGACCACATGATTGCTGAGCTCAGAAAAATAGACAGACAGTTTAATGTAATAGCTGAGCAACTGAATGAGCTGAGCAGAAACAGCCAGAGCCTAAGAGGTAGGATCTGTTTTTTAAACGTAAAGCATAGAAACTACGAGTTAAGCGTCTGTTTTTTCTTTTGTTTTTGTTTTATTTTTTTACAGGTTTAATATTTCTGTCATTTTGTCAATACTCCATTTAGGACACCTGTTGGATCTCACATTTGTGACAGCTGCTAAACAGAATATTGAGGCACGGAAAGAGCTTTGGGAGCTAATGGGTGTGTCGACTGCACAGATTCAAGAATGGAGGCTCTTGCTGTTCAGCAAGGTAAACTTAACTTGTAACTCATTGTTATGGATCTCTTAATTCTGCCAGTTTAAAATAAATTCTTATGTCCCTTGCCAGTTTGTGGTATCCAGAGCCCAGGAAAAGGTATCTGAATGGCTTAAAGAGACAGTCTCACTAGCAAAGGTCATCCCTCCTCATGATGCAGTACTTCAAGAAACCTTACACAATCTTGAGAAGTTCAACCAGCAACTCTCCATATTAGCTAAGCTAAGCAGCCCCACACTGAAATACAAACACTGGAGAAACATCTTCAAAGGTAAGAACGGGAGGCTTCAGCCTTTTCCTTTGGAGCTGTGAATCATATGCACATATTTGTTTTCAGCAGTTTGTGTTAAACAAAATCTCATCCACTGCATTTAAATCAACCATGCAGACACTGTCATTCTGTCATACTGTACATTCTAGCCCTCTTGATGTCTGGATATGATATATTTTACTAAAACTTAGTCAAATGAATCTGGTGTTTTAAGTGACAACAGTAAATTTGGTCTTTTTACACCTCCCTTGTAGTTTGAATCAGCAGGAGTAATTTACATAGGATTAGCAGTCATAAGTCCTCTTCATTTCATAGTAAATCCATAGCAGATACTGATTTCTTAAGGAATCTACAACTGAGACTGAGACTAAGTGAAATAGTGTCATGCATATGCAATAATTATTTTCTGAAGTTGTTCTGATCAAAGTAACCACTGAAAAATACACTTTGTGATCACAGAATAACACAAAATTGCACTCTCTCTCTCTCTCTCACTGGTATTCTTTCTATTTTAGTGTTCAGTGGTTTTTGTTAATAAACAATATTTTTTATTTGATCTTGTTTTATTATTTTATATATTGTTTGTTTTTTCCAATTCTCATAACGCAGTACAATGCAGTGCTTGACCGTTTCTACAGATTGTGGGAATTCAGCTGATTTGTACTAGTTCCTAGCATAGGCTAGTACTGACTAGCAGGCTGACCATGGTAAAGAAAACACTGAGAACATCACAGTTTGCTATAGATATCTACTTCTAGTGCTATAAAAGATCAGACTGTAGTTAATCAGCCAGTAGCTACTGTGCTGTGCTATCAGCTGTTTTAGTAACTAGGAGTGAGGTCAGAAATTGTGTGTTGTGTTTTCCTCTGATTATGATAGCAATGGCTAGATGGTGGTGTCAACCTCTACTATATAATACTTCCTAGCTGCCCCCTACAATGAAATTCTGCCTTTAATGATGTTGGTTTTTATTTAAGTTAAATCTTTTTCACCTGATTTCTTTCATTTTCAAGTTCCATTTGACTACAGTTATAAAACCACATAAAAGGTGTACTATAAACATGTTGTTATTATTAATATGGTATCCTCTGTCTAGGTATAGGTCTCCTCTATGACCCAGAACAGAATTTAACTGTGGCCGATCTTATGTCCAAACAACTACTGGAGCATCAAAATACAATCAGCAAGGTTTGTCAAGACAGCTGCAAACTTTGTACTGTGTCATGAAGTAAATGGGTTTAAATATTTGTTACATTGATCAAGGCTTTACAGTGTGGATTGTCATTGTCTAGATCTGCAGAGAGGCCAAAGCTTCAGCAGATATGGAGCATGTATTCCGGAGGCTTCAGCAGAGCTGGGAAGGGACAGAATTCAGGCTTGCTAAGTTCATTGTTACTGTGTGGCAGACATCCCAGAGTGCTCTACAACAGCAGTCCCGTGACAGTGGAACCTTCACCATTATGGGTACATAAAAGAAAACAGTATCTTTTTAGTGGCTTATTATCTCAAAAATGCAAATGTATTGTAAATCTGACTGCAAGGCATTACATTTATGAATTTCACAGAAAATCTGTTCATCACCACTCACCCCACTTCTGTTCTGAACCAGTCCGTATACAAACAAACAGATCAGCAGTGCATACGTAAAGAACAAAGGCCTCAACATAGTATTCAACTCTCTTTTTTCTGATCAGATCTAAAAACACTGCTGGCTCAGACTGAGGACAGTATTATGACTTTATCCAGTATACTGCTTTCTCCACATGCTGCTGAATTTAGGAGGGAGGTTGAATGTTGGATGCAGCTTTTGCAGGAACTTGGTATGTATACAGATATACATACACACTACCATTCAAAAGTTTGGGATCACTAGTCATATTAATAATTCTTATTTTATTTAGTAATAAGGTGTATGATATAGATTAGATACAGATTTTAGATGCTTTATTCAATAAAAAAGTTTTTTGGTGATGTGTACACTATCTGTTTATAGTTATTTCTTGTCAAGTTTCAAGATATCTACCTGGAAATGTAATCACTGCTTTTAAAATATGGGGCATTCTGGATATTAATTGCTCTGTTTCTACTGAATATTTGAAGCACATTAAGTTAAACAGTGCTAATAGCTTTTTAGAATCATTTTATTTATGTATCTGTAACAAAGTTGGTTTTATATAGTTGAAAAACAGTAATGCCAAACTTTTGAACAGTAGTGTACAGCAGAGTTCGAAGTTTCACTGCCTTTAAATCAAAACATTTTTTTATCCCTATTGTTCACAATAGAGGAACTGCTAGATTTTTGTGAAAGATACCAGCAGAAGTGGGTTTTCCTCAGCAAAATGTTCTATGAGACATCAGTGAGCACACAAAAAGCTGAGTTGGTAAGTTGTTTTCTCCTTTCTAAGTATATTAATATATTTTACGGACGTGTCTGTGTTTACTGCACTATCAAGAATCAATATCAGTGTCAGCATTTTTTGTAGAGACTAATCTAGGATTCTTGTATTGCAGCTAGAGAAGTTTTCCCCAGTGGATAAGACATTTCGTGAAATGATTCAGTTTACATTAAGTGACCCACATGTATTGAATTTTGTCCAATTGAGGAAGACTACAGAGACAAGAAGTCAGTTCCAGGGACAAAATCTGCGCATTCTCTTAATTGAAGGACTTACAGCAATGGAAGAAATTTCCAGTCAGTTGATGCATCTCTTAGATTCACAGCGTGGTGAGTTTCCCAGACTATGTTTTCTCAGCGATGGAGAGGTGATAAAACTTCTCCAACACCACCTGCCGCCCTCCTCCCTTCTCTCACTGGTGCGCAAATGCTTCAGAGGAGTGAGATGGCTTGAGGTTAACAACTATGGTGAACATGACTTGACAGATGAATTAGATCTATCCGGCACCCAGATGTGGGTAAGTGGTGTGTATGGAGCTCTAAAGGAATACATGCCCTTCTTCTCTCCTCTAGAGCCAAACCTAAATCCTATGATTTGGCTTGGGCTTTTGGAAAAGAAGTTATATCAAACAGTGAAACAGCTTATGTTCAAATGCACTGTCACTCGACTTTGTCCTGTGCCAAAACAGAATGATCATGAACTGGATAAGGAAGATGGTGATATTCCTGTGCCTGAACATTCTTGCATTTCCAGTACATTAAGAAAGGGTGTGGAAGAACCTTCAGATGTCCCTGAGCTGCCAGCTGTTTTGCAACTAATAACTGATTATCCTCTGCAGTGCCTTTTGGTGGCAGAGGAAGTTTTCTGGTGTCGTGAGATCGAAATGGCTTTTACTGATCCAGCTCAAACCAAGTGGGTACCAATTAAGTCAGAGAATGCAGCAAAACTTAAGAGCCTGTGTCAAGCCATACGAGATATCGCTGCAGATTCAAATGGTAGTTCCTTGACATCCCAGTACACCGTCGCGGCGCTTCGTTCTTTGGTTTTACTTACAATGAAGCATTCCCAACAAGTTGATGTGCTTCTTGCAATACAAGGTAGCGTAGAATCATCTTTTGAATGGCAGAGGCTAATGAAGTATCAGTATAGTGCCATTGATCATTGGACTCAAAGCCACGTGTCGCAGGAAGACTCAGACTTCACAGAACACTCTGTTAATGTTAATGTCTTGGGAACGCAGTTGGCCTATGGCTACGAATATATAGGGCCAGAAAACTGGATGATGGTCAACACCCCCTCAACAGACCGAGCATTTTTGGGCATTCTCCTTGCCCTCACCAGTTTCAGGTGCGCCTTTGTTAGTGGACCCCTCATGTCTGGTAAGAAACAAACCGTATTCCAGTTAGGATGGGCACTAGGACAGCAAGTAACCACTTTGAGTTGTTGTGCAAGTACAAGTTCTTTGATTGTTTGTCAAATGCTGCTTGGTGCTCTTCAAACTGGTGCATGGCTTGTTCTTGATACTGTGGATTCAATGGAACAGGGGACATTGTCTATTCTAGGGCAACATTTGACAGACATTCATCAGTGTCTGTCAGCACTGAAGAGAAACACCCGGCAAAAAGTGCAAGAGCTAGAAGATCATAATGATAAATGCTCTCCCAAGACCAGAGATGAGGATTTCACTACGATGGCTGAAATGGAATGTAAGGTACAGTTTGGAGGAAAAAACATTTCAGCCAACCTAAACTTTGGCTGTGTCATAATTTCGTCAAATGGGTACTCAGCTGAAATACCAGAAAACTTGCGAGTTGCTTCAAGACCTGTTTCACTGATGCAACTTGACTACAGCATCATTGCAGAGATTTTGCTAGTTTCTTTGGGTTTCTCTGAAGCAACCAGCATGAGTCGGCGTCTGATTACTCTTTTTAACCTAGCTAAGGATTCATTTTGCCTTCCGAATTTTGTCACGCGAGATCAGTCTTCCTGGCTTGTTCTGCTCAGAAAAGTCATACATGCCTCTGGAATACACCTTTACAACAATTTTGAGAAAACTGATGAAGACAGATTTCTTGTGCGCGATGGGCCGAGACCTGTTGATCTACCTCTCAAAGGATCTGACAAAATACAAGAGGAATTTAAAGACTACTATTCATCTCTTTGTAAGCGCACCAGCAAATCTTCCATTCTTAATGCTGTTAGAGAAGAGCAAGCAATAATCAAAGCAGTAATGTTTGTACTGTTGCCTGCTGTCATTGAGCCCAAGAAGGCCTCACAATTCCGCACCAATTTTGAAGAAATGTTTCCGATGACAAGATTCACTGAAGAACAGTTCATTGAAGAGAGTAAGCGAAATCTCCTCCGAAATGCTGTCACAGATGAGTTGGACCGAATGGGATTTTATGCTGACACACAACAGCTTCACAGTGCTGTGACCCTGTTTCAGACACTAGAGTTCTCTAAGGCAGTTGTGCTTGTTGGGCCAGCAGGTAGTGGGAAGACAACTTTATATCGAGCTCTTGCAGGAGCACTTTGTCGACTTGCAGCAAAGTCTGCAGAGGCTGAATTTGAGGAACACGTTGAAAACACCAAACTTTTGTCAACTTCATGTTGGTGCTCTGTTAACACTGCGATCTTATTTCCTAATGCTTTTTCCCATGAGGAACTTTTTGGTGGATCTGATAAACAGCCAGGCACTTGGAGGGATGGAGCCTTCACGAAAGTGATAAGAGAGACAGATTGCCAAGATCATTTAGGTAATGATTTTTCTAAAATCAATCAGAAAAAGGTTGAGACACAAAAAGTTAAATGGCTGGTACTAGATGGGGAACCCTTAAGCCAGCCTGGATGGTTTGACTGTTTGAGCACCCTTGTTCACCCCAGAGACCCTTTTCTTTGCCTTTCATCAGGCGAGAAAGTTCAGCTATCACAGGAGGACCTTAAAATAATTGTTGAGAGCACCACTCTTAGTGATGCAGCTCCCTCAACACTGGCACAGTGCAGCCTGGTGCATGTTTCTGGAAAGGATCTTTGGAAGGCTGTATGGAAAGCTGAGATGGATGCTCTGTACAGAGATTGTACTCTGGACCAAAGCACTCTGAAGATGTGGAGCTGTCTAGCTGAAGATCTTTTCTCTAGGACTCTCATTTTCCTAAGACACAATGCTTTAGCCACTATAATGTCCAGTGATAGAGTTGAAGCCAGTAAATCCAATCCAGGGGTCACTGATGGTTTGCAAGAAGTAATCTCATTCATTAAAATCCTCCATGCCTTTTTGGGAGAGTCTGGATGTGGCCTGAAAACAACATCTAAGCAGACTGAAAAAAAAGGTAACATTCTAGATGCATCTCATTTTTTTAAGTGCCCAGTCCCATTGAGTACGTTTCCTGCTTTTCCATGGAAAAAACTGCTTGCATTAAACTTTAAAGATCCACTGTTTCATTGTAAGCCCTTACATGGTTACTAATATCTCTTCTAGAAGTTTAATTGTTACCTTTTCCTCTCCCCTGCAAGACGCTGGTCCCAAGCCATTTTCCACAGAACTACAGGCAAGAAACCTCTTTGCAGTAGCCTATATTTGGGGCTTTGGAGGACAGCTGCATCCCAGGTATATTCTCAAAATGTTACTTGCAGAAGAAGTGCAGTGGCATTTAAAGAAATTTTTTATTATGCCCTTGATTTTAGATACTGGCCACACTTTGATATTCTTGCACGAGAAGCCTTGTTTGAGAGCCGTTACAAAATTGAAGTGCCAGCTGAGGGCACAGTATTTGAACATTTCTTCAGCCTCAGAGATGGAATGCTGGAAGACACTACCAATGCGATCAGCTTAACCAGGAAAAAGAGACCACCGCATTTTCACACATCTGTGCCACAGGTTTGCTCATTCATAGATTGTTTGATACATTTATCTTTATAATTCAGTATTCAGTTTCCCATAAGGGCTATTCCATTGAAGATTGATGGAGCATGACACCACCTACAGTGCTCTCCAGATTCAATAATACCCATAATAAATTATTATTAGCACCAGAAAAATGTATTTGCTGTTGATCAGCTTGATCTTACAGAGAATATTTTAGTGTGGAAAAGTTATTGAAAGAAAAAATATTTAAAAACATTTTTATGTGTCACTATTATTGGCACCCCTGAAGATTTTTTAGAGTTTGTTGTTCTCAGTCGTGGACTTTCTTCTTTTCGTCTTTGACCAACCGCCAACTCCTTTGGATTGTCCTGCTAGAAGGATAAGGTTTGTGTAAAAATGTCCTGATATTTGATTCTGTATATATATATATATATATATATATATATATATATATATATATATATATTATTTATTTATTTATTTATTTAATTTTTTTTTTAACAGAAAATCCATTTCTGGCATTTGTTGCCAAACAGCTCTCTGATTAAACCCAAAATCCAATCAGAGCTTGAGACTTTTGGTTATTGTTTGTTGACTGCATTATTGTACGTTTGGAGATCAGTATACAACTGATTCCCACAATTGTTCAGCTGTTATTTTGTAAGCAATAATTGCTACACATGTTGTCTAATTTTACTTATTTTCCTAATTTTACTTATTTTCCTATTTCTGTTATTATGTTTTGCTTTGCCAGTGAGGCCATTGCATCATATGTCTTAAACACTGTAGAAGATGAAGTTCTTAAATGCAGCCTAAAATAAAATTAAAGAACCATTTGGGCATTTTTGTGATTATGTTGGTTGGAAGCAAAGAAAAAAACCCTCATGATAGCTTTTAACTTTAACAAAAATGAAAATCTTTGAAATCTGAAATATATCTAGAAGCACAAGAGAGTATCTGTGGTGGTTATTTGTTTTAAATCACCATTTTGATCAAACTAATATCACAACCCTTTTTAGGTGCTAGACATTTGAGAAATAATGAGAGTCTGGAACTTTGCCTGAGCCACAGTAAAGTATATATTGTATGTATTGTATGTATAAAATGTATTAGTTAAAAGGAAACCTCTGAGCACAAAATGGATGACCCCACCAAATGTGAAACACCATTTGATTTCATGTGAAATCACCAACTTCATTTTCATTTGTTTTGTTAACTGTATTTTTAACCTCCCAATGCAGTATGAAAAACATGCATACCTCTTGGACCTCATGTTGGAAGCCCATCAACCAGCACTATTAGTTGGAGAAGCA
Organism: Piaractus mesopotamicus; assembly: GCA_023558415.1. Taxonomy (NCBI): domain Eukaryota; kingdom Metazoa; phylum Chordata; class Actinopteri; order Characiformes; family Serrasalmidae; genus Piaractus; species Piaractus mesopotamicus. The sequence goes on along the minus strand of JAILXH010230826.1, from coordinate 7,481 downwards.
GGTTCAGGCAAAACAACATTGTGCAAGTCTTTGTTACCACAAGAAAGACCACATATGCACTTACCAGCTTCTCCACTGCTACATTCTGCGTATTTGCGTAATATACTTGAAAGTATGGGAAGTTACAAGACTCGACTGGCTTCTTTGGGTACTGTCAGGCAGCGTCCTGGTTTACTTCTGTTTGTTGATGACTTACATGAAGCACCTTTTGGTAAGGAATTAAACATCCTCAGTTAGAATAGCTTCATTATTTTCCTTAAAAAATAGGAGATGCACCGACATAGAATATTATAGGCTGATGTTTTTCATATATATACCTGCCAATGCCAATACTGATGCTGGTGCATAAACATTTATAAAATATAGATATTAGGACTACATATGTCTGTGTTAGCATTATAGAGAAGTGTAACATTTATTCCTAGAGGGTTACAATTGCAGTAAAATGAATACAATCCAGACATTTTAACAATGGTCAAATTTAAAAATCTGTCCTGTGTCACTATTTTGTAAACATCTGCCCATGCCAATTATGATTCCAATATTGTTGTGCATTCCTTTTAAAAACTTTTAGTTGTTACCTGTTCTCTTTTCCATCTCACCAGATAATAATGGAAAGACATCAATACTTTTGGAGAACTTACGTCAGTGCATCTCTAGGGATGGAGTGCTGACTTCAGATGGCTATCACTTTAAGTTGTTCAGCTCTGGAGCAATAAATTATCTCTGTACTTGCAGTACTTTTGGAACAAACAAAAACAGCTGGAAGCAGATTTCCCCACGGCTCTCTAGACTGTTCACTATCTTTGTGCTTCCTGAAATAACTGTAGATGTTCTGTTTTCTATCCATTCCACACAGTTACAGCAATGGCTGAAAACTTTCCCATTCATGCCAAGGATTGCAGACATGGCACTGTGTATTGTTGCTGCCACATTTGATATATATCATGCTGTGCGTAAACATTTACACTCTTCTGCACATGCTCCCCACATTGTGTTTTCTCTACATGATCTTCTAAAAGTGTTCCAAGGGATGCGCCTATGGGATCCAAGAACTCCACCTTCTCCTCTCCTGCCTCAGTTTGCTCCAGCTTCCCTTGGTCAAACAGCAAATGTGCTCAACATTGCCCGTCTGTGGATGCATGAGTGTTTGCGTACCTTTGGAGATCGCCTGTCCTCAGATGAGGAAATTCAAAAACTGGTGTCAATTGTAATCCAGGTGTCCGAGGAGAATTTTAGTGGTAGGCTGGTGGCTGAATCTCAGACTAGTGGAGCAGACAAGTCTGGCCCTGCATGTGATAATCTAAACCAGCGTCAACATTCAACTCCTATTCAGCAAGATAAGGATCAGCTTATCACATCAAGAAAAGAGTTTGAGAATTCTTCATTGGCTGAATTGACCGGTCATTCAAAGCAATCTGAGGAATCAGAGAGCTCTGAGGAAAAGAGCAGCTCAGACTCCACCTTTTCAATGAGTCAAAGTGATGAGGATGATTGTAGTGTCACTTCTTCAAGCAGACGGAGCAAAAATGAGAAAAACAACCCTAAAATAGAGTTCCGGTCTGAATCAGCACCAAGCAGTAGTTGTTCACCTGAGATTCTTTGTCAGAGTCCTGAAGACTCTTCTGACAGTTCTAGCAAAACAATGAGCCAAAGCATGTCTCTTCAGTATGAACTGAATCAGTCTGACATTTCAACATGTGAAAAACCTCAAGCCAGTTCCAAATTGCTTCTTCAGTTGCTGCTTCAAATGGGTTCTTCTGCCTGTAATATAGTCTACAGCCCAGAATTTAGTGAACCACACAAATGTAAAGCACAGCAACAGGCTACGCAGAACTCAGTGTACCAGGAGAGAGACCTGGACAGTCTGATACAGCAGCTGGCTCACATTATAAAAAGGAAAGAGGAGGAAGATAATTGTATATCTGCCCACTTTGCTGTGTATCACAAGAGAGTACGTCAACTTGTGCATATCCTACGTGCCTTACTTGTTCCTGGTGGACATGGAGTTCTTTTCGGAGCAACAAAGAAAACAGGCCGGAAGACCACCGTACGTCTAGCAGCTTATTTGACAGGCTATCAACTAATTGAAGTTCACGATGGAAATGAGAGCAAACTAAAGGAGATACTTAGAGAGGCTATGAAACAGATTGATGTGCATGGTGGACATGTGGTGTTTCTGATCCATGAGACGATCAGCCAGACCACTAGGGATAAGCTACTGGTGGCCATGGCTAATGGAACAGTCCCAGGGCTTTATTCAGATGAAGAACTGAAGGATATGATGCCAAATATCAGAGCCATAATGAAGAACTCTCACAATCCTATAAGGACTGCCCATGTCTTTGAAAAGTAAGACATATATGATTGAAATTAAAAAAAAAAAACAAAAAACAAAAAAAAAACTCTCAAAAGATGGTGTTTTAAAGTCAAGCTCAAATCAAAGACATATGAAATGCTCAGCTAGCTCAGGAACTGTTCTTGATGCACTCTTTCACTTAGAAACATGTCACGGTAATTCATGTTAGGTTTAAAAAAAAAACTTGTAGCAATGTCTCATTCTGTTATTTCCTGTCTTGTCATTCTATATGCAGTCTATAGTGTACACTGCAATGAATAGACATCTGATAAATTATATTTCTCTTCTTATTCAGGTATTTCAGAAACAAACTAAGAAACCTGCACATTTTCTTGTTACTGCCTCTCAACCAAGGCAGTTCTGAGAGACGACCCGGACAGTCATCTGTTATTGTGCCACCTATTACCAAGGTTTTAAGCCTCTGCTTCTGTGTAGAGGTGTACCAGCCATGGAGTTCTGAGACTTTGGTTGAAATTGCCTCGGATCATCTAACCCTCAGTCTTCAGAATCCAGAGAGAGATGTTCAAGGTAGGTTTGGATATGTTTAATAATGCCAAAAAGTAATTGATCTGTTATCTATATACATCATCTTGTTTCAATCATATGGGTTTTGTTACTTTTTTTACTTTCAGCTAACAAGACCTTAGTGGACAGTATTGCTCAGGCCATGGCTGGAATACACCAATCTGCTATAAAATATGCCTCCACCTTCCTAAACATCCAACCATTCAGCCCTCAGACCTATTTCGAGCTGATGACATACTTCTCCCACCTCAGTGTCCACCTCTATGAGCAAGTTAGAGGACCTGCTAACAGGTAAGCACTGATGATATTGATATGAGTAGTAGAAGTAGTAGTTTGAGTAGTAGGTGATGATTGATGATGACTGACATGAAACAAAACATTATTTTCCCTGTTGCTTTTGTGGAATTCACTGCATGGTAATGATATACTTATTTTGGTTACTAATCTTTCTGTCATCCTGTATCAGGGTGGCAACAGTTCTGGCCCGGGTGAAAGATATGACTGACACAGCACAAGAGTACAGCCAAGAGCTTTTCAGACTTCAGGCCAAATTTGATGAGACCCAAAAGGTAAAAATGTATTTGTATTATCTGAGGGCCATATTTAGATATGAGTTTACTTAAAAATTCTTGGTATGTCTTTTTGCAATGGGTCAAAAGGTTTTGTTAATTTTCTAAGTCAAAATAAGTATACGTCTTCTATGGGGAACCCACCTCTGTACATTGTGATGCACAATTAATTGTTTATTTTCTAAATTTTTTAAACAGTTTGGAACATGGTAAACCCTGTTGGAAGTATGTGAAATGTTGACTATAAATTGTTCTATTCATAGTCTGATAGTATTTTCAGAATGTGACCCTTTTGTCTTTTTTAATTTATCAGATGTCAAAAAATATATAAATAGTAACTTACTATGTATCGTCAAAAGTTCTTAAAGTATTGCCATATTGCCGAGCTCTATTTGGAACATGTGGTAACTCATGGACTGCTTTTTGTATGAGGCACTATAAGAACAGGCTTCATTTTCATAAATCAGTCTTAAAGGCACCGTAACGAAGAGGTTCACCACAGGCAGGAAAATGGTCATGAAAAAATTAATTAGGACTGTTTTTGGTACATAAAATCAGAAGATGTTATACGTGGACCTTTGGTTGTCATGTTGTAATACAACAGCAACTGATTCCAAATGCAAATGCCATCTACAAACCCAGTTCCAAAAAAGTTGGCAGAATATGAGAAATACAAATAAAAACAAACACAGTGATGAGTAAATCCACTTTGACGTGTATTTAATTTAAAACGGCACAAAGACCAGATAATTAATGTTTATCTTATTAACTTCATTGTTTTTAAATATACACTCATTCTAAAATTTATGCCTGCAACACATTCCAAAAAGGTGGGACAGGGGCAGTTTAAGACTAGGAACATTGTTAAATGTTCAGAAAACATTTACAAGAAGTGATGCAACCAGGCTTGGGTACACAACAGGAATCCTGGAAAGGCCTAGACCTTTAAAAATAATCATTTTAAAAGAGCTTTGCCAAAAATGCATCAGCAAATAGGCCACCTGTTTAAAAACAATGTTCTTTAAATGAATTTTTGCAAAGATCTTGTGCATTTTACCATCTAAGGATGTATATTATGATTAAGAGAGGCAGAGAATCCAGTAAAATCTCTACAAGGCCATTTTACTAAAGATGGCCCTGTATTTGACATTCTGTTTTATGTAAATACCATAAATTGCCATCAGGCAGAAATACTAGGTTCATGACTTTTCTGCCGTAGTGGCTGAACCAGCTACAAACAGCTGTGGACACTGAGCGCACACATTGTGAACAAGCTCGCCAGCACTGTCTACTGGAAGAGGGTCGACTTTCTCATTTAGAAGAACAGTTAGAACTAGCTGACCAGCAAGCTCAAGATGCCCTGGATGAGGTCAGACTTAAGTTTACCCTAGTGTGCATTTGCATGTATTTTGTCCTGTATTCTGTATTTTCTGTGTAGAATGACTAATTTGTGTTCCATGTAGGTGAGCCCATTGTATCAGGCAGCCCTTAAGGCCTTGCAGTCTTTAAACCAGTCTGACCTGGATGAGGTGCGACACTACAGACATCCCCCTGATGGAGTTGTCATGCTTATGAATGCTATTTGCATGCTATTCAATCGTCCATGCAACTGGGAAAGTGGCAAACAACTTCTAGGGCAGCCCAATTTCTTACAGGTTAGATGCC
>JAILXH010230765.1:0-12352 GCA_023558415.1 Piaractus mesopotamicus | reverse complement strand
TTTTTTTTTTTTTTTTGCTGAAGGATTCCTTTCAATTCAAGAACCATCTGCATCTGAAGGAACCAATTAGGGATCCACAATTAAGTCTTTTTTTCTTCAAAAGTTGCTTTGAAGAACCGCTAAGAGTTTGTCTTGTGGAACAAAAAATGTGGCAGCAATTAAAAATGATTATTCTATTCCATCTACAATTCTTTAGGGAACCACAAGTGTTCTTTTTCTATAGCATCGATCCAAAGAAACCGTTTTGGCACCTGCTTTTAAGCGTGTATGCTTTGTGAAGCACTAGGGTTAACAATGAGCACAGACTGAGAGACTCCACTTTTAATGAGTATTACAGCACATGCTGTTGTTTCTGTTGCTGTGGGAGTCCCAGTAAAAGTCTTGTCATCAGCAGCTTCATCCTTGGATACACCAATATTGGATTTCTAAGCTATCCAGCTTAACATATATTACAAAGCTCTATCCTTTTTCTCAGACATACACATATTCTTATATGTGCTGTTTTGAGAGGACTTAAGATATAATTACCTAAACATTTGGAGCCATACATTACTTAATAAGCATTTTGGACTTTACTCTCAACACTGCCAAGCCCCAAAACCTGACCTCACGAAGAATCCATAGGAAGTGTACATAGTAATTTTGAAGTACTTCATGAAGAGGAATTCATTAGAAAAGACTCAACCACTAAGCCCCCCACCCCCTAGTCTTAAACTTAACCAGTTATACCTGTTTTTATGAGATGCATCCTGTGGATTCCTATGATTTTGTGGTCATGGGATATAATTAAAACACCACTGTGGTTGAGGTTGGCCTGCTAGAAGCTCAACCTGAATTTTTCCCTCCAAGTATTTCTTGTTTGCATCAATGTAAGCGTACAGTTTTCCTCTGTGTTTCTTTTTAGATGTTTGTTGAACCAAGAGGACATTTCTTGGCATCGGCTACTATTAATGTCATATCTAGAACTCAGTGTTACCATTTGGTTGTTCTACAACTTGTACCTTTGACATGGCAGTGCGAGCACAGTGACTCAGTAGTGACTCAACTGGAACAGTATATTCATTATTTGCATCCATCATAACAGTCAGAACTGATGGTTGCTTAAAAGCAGTTCAACGATTGTCAGTGACGCTTCTCCCAGAACAGAGAGCTATGGGCAGAAAAGTAACAGGCCCAGAAATGACAGGGAGGCACTATAGAAAACAACATTTTTTACGGAATTGTTATGGTCTGTTTGAGCAAACATTTAATTCTAGTCCCACCGTAATAAAAGGACGCTTAGATCGGAATATAAACATCTCCCAAAGTTAAACCAGATGCGGCGTGCAGTCGGGAGTGCCTCTCTGCGGGCTGGGGGAAAAAAACAAGTGAGCTATTCCATACAGGAAAATGAGTCAGTGGCCCTCTCATCTCTCAACTCACCTACCGTGAGCCAGAGGCCGCCTCGAAGAGCCTGGCGTTTTACTGCACCGTCATAGGACGAGCTGGGAGCCCGAACTTAGCCGTCGCTGGATTCCATTTGGTCAGGGCCGAAAGTCTGTGACTCCTTAAGCCCAAACCTCAGGGTAAATCCTGGGTTTTCTGTGGTCTGCCTTTGTTGATGCTGAAAACTGTAAACGATGCATTAACTCACCACTGGAGGACTGCGGCCTTCAGACTGCAGTGGACTGGACTGGATTATTCCATCAAAACATTTCATTAGGATTCGGTATTATATCCAAACGCGATGCAGAATTTTGTCTCTGTGTGCCAATAAGTAGGAAAAATGCACGTTGGCTGTGGTCACATGTAACAATACCCATGCGTTCATAAACTTCAATGATACAATGATATTCTTGATGAAAAAGGATGCGGACAAGCAAATCAAGAAATCTGTGTTTTAATCAGAGATAAAATGTAAGTATAAAAATACAAAAATAAGTCGATACATTAAGAAATTTCACAGTAGATACACAAGTACTGTAAAAACAAAAAACAAAACAAAACAAAAAACAAACAAACAAAAAAACAGGAAAACATATTTACAGGGATACATATCCAAGCTTGGATATGTCACAACTTGGATTATGCAACAGAAATGCAAACTATTCTGTCGTTTATTCACAAAACAAAACATAGCAGATTACTATATTACTATGTAGAGGCTCACTATCTAGCAATCAACCAGTTTCACTCTTAACAGCGGCTCTGAATGGTTCCCTAATACCAATAATGCACTCAAGTAACCCACAAACGCTCACTCACACAATTAACATTAAAACAGTACAACGTACTGGACATTGTTGGACCGACACAGCCTCCTCAAAACCACTGCCCTTATAGTGTAGCTGGTAATTTCACTGTTTGGCGGGTGGCTCTGTTCGGATTTCATGCCAATGTAGCGTGCAAGTAAGCGGCATAGTCTGGGACTCGAAAACTCTCGTATTGTGGCTGCAAAATCCCTCACCTCCAAACACAAGAGAGCGGAACTCGCACTCCACACGCACTCTGCTTTTGGCTTTATCTCTATTATAAATAGTCTCCAGAGTGTGTAAGAATTCGGCCTCTACTGCCACATGGCTCACTGAAAGAGGCACGCTTCGGGGAGGGAGGGTTCACGGGCTCCAAGGACATGTTTCACAAAGGTTTTTGAGATTTACTGACCTTACCTGTTATTCTAATAAACACTTTCCTTTTTCCAACTTTGCAGTGTAGCTGACCTATCCGTGCTCCGCCTATGCGTTCTTCAATAGCAACTGTTGCCAGGTTGGGCAAGCTTTACAGAACACACGCAAAAATCCAGGCCTGGTTCTATGGGGGTGCAGTAACAGGCACTGCACTCTGTTCGAATTTTTGCTTTGGGTAGTGAAGATTAATTCACTTACATAGTGCTTACATGACGGATATAGCCTGAATCGTTCATGTGATCACTGAAAATAGAGTATTATAGAGCGGTCAGTATCCTGGACGTTTGCTAATGTCAGGGGAAGGAGTAGGCTTACTATGATGCATATCGTTGCTGTCCAATGAAAAACCAAGCATCTCCAAAACAGTAACTTTACAGTAGAAGCCAAAACACTCTTTCTTTTCAATGTAAGTTAATGCAAAGAGAATTTATTCTAAGTGATTTCAGAGCATCTCTATAGGTCCGTTCATCATGAAATTTTCACAGGACGTAAAAGACGGCTGGTGCGTTGAAATGATGTACAAAAACAAAAATCGACAAAAATGGAGACAGAAGGTTTTCTCTGGACCTCTTTTTTTTTGAGAACACACATCAGGGGACAACCTGTTAAACATTTAGTGCCGGACTGCAGCGAAATCCACTGCTAACAAGGGTACAAGACCTCTAAAAATATCTGGAGTACAACTGATAACACAGGCAAATGAAGCTAGTTAATAGAAGCTAAAGTTGCTCTTTAAAGTTAATGTTTTAGGAACACAGTTCGATTTATTTTTGTCATAGTTGGACAAATTTGATTCCATGAAACCACTTCAAATGCTTTGTCTTCAGACAGTAACTGTGAAGAAAGGGGTATCTTGGCTTGTTTGCCAACAGGGTATGCTAAACTTTTAGTTTACCAAGCCTGGTTAGCTGTTTACAGTATGCTAACTTGGGCTAACAATAGACTTGTTCATTGGACAAGGTTGATGAGCACACCATCACTTAATACTTTCAGCTCAGCCTTCACGACACGTTGGATTGGTCAGTTTGTTCCCACCCTAATGAGTTTACACTCCCACCCACCTTCAGTGTAATGAATTTAAGCTGGTATTTACAGACACTGCATAACATTTTCCAGTTTTCAGTTTACAGTGCTACATCTTTTGAAATACAGAACAGACTTTGCATAGTGTGCTTCTATTTCTACTTAGGTTAAATAAGATTTTTGCCAATGTTGTGTAAAGCTTGTTTAACCTAGCACTGCATTTGTGGGCAGAGCATGGAAAGGTCTATCAAAAGGGATTCAGTGTTTAAATGTTTATGTAAGCATCTATGCATTTAAGTAAGCATCTACGCATTTTATTAACAATGCGTAGCAATGGTTGCATACTTCTTTGGCAAGTGTTTACATCTGTATACACCTAGAAAAAGGAATTTTGAGTGTAATTTTTCATGAACCTGTATTGAACTAGAACTGTTTTGCACATGAAAACTGACAATAACACAATAAATATCTCCATGAAGGCAGCTGATCTGGGAATATGCATTTCAAATGAAAAGAACTATAAATAAAACAACCTTGCTTTTGGAGAACTGGCTTCCTCCAATAAATAATAGCAGTAATGTATTTACAATATGCACATTGTCAGGCCCCAAATCTGATAAACAGTTTATCACTTCAGTTCTTCACTACAATACTATAGCAGTTAGCAAGAGAGGCACACATTTCCCTTGTAATATGTACTGCATGCATCTACGTATATCAGTGGTTCATTTAGAACAGAGGACTCTGTCGGGTAGTTACGACTCGCTCACGTGAACTGCGCTGTCAGTGGATGTACGAGGAAACGAAGCTCATGCAAAGCCAGCGTCTCTAAAAGAGCGAATTCTCCTCACTGTCTTCTTCACCTGCAAAACAACAAAAAGCAGCGAGTGAAACACTGGAGATCATTGCAGCGCTGCCTTTTTGTCAAATTAGAACCATGCAGGGAGCAAATGTTAGCCCTTGCCTGAGCAAAAAGCTGACCCATAACACATGCAAATCTGAGACAGACTGGGCAGTTATGGACTTCATTAGGGAAGTAACATAACACCACTATCTGTATCTGCATCCGTTTAGTGCTCATAAAAGGACTATCTACATTTGGATTTGAACTGGAAGTGGACGTGCTTATCAAATTCAGTGTTTTTGTTTAGCTGAGTGCCACAAGAATGTGATGCCCTACATAGAGTCATACTGTAGTATTTGTATTTTAGTGAGTAGCATACTCAACCAGATCAACTTGACATGGCATTGACAGGAAAGCAAGTTCATCCACTTTTATGCATTTCTGTAAACACTCTGTAAACACTCTTATCCTAATTTAATTAATGTTTCAGAGAGGTAGTGTTGTAGCGTTAGGAGTCTTGTCCAAGGGCTCTTATTGCTGTCATCGTGTGCTTGGAGGGAATCAAACTTTAGCCTAGGCAGCAGTGTTACACATTACATAGTCTCATGGGGCCAGACGTGACTGCATAATGAGAACGTCTGAGGACAACCATGAGAAGCTGTTGGTTAAATGTGGGTGGAAACGTAGATTTATTACCATGGGAACAAACTGAGTGTCGCATTTCTTTTTTTTTTTTTTAACTTATTTTTTATTTATTTATTTTTTCCATTTTTTCCTCCAATTTAGTCATGCCCAATTCCCGTTAGCTTGGTCTCCCCTAAACACACCATACTACCTAAACTGAGAGCGTGAAATTTATAAACCAATCCGATGCCTCGTGAAGGCGGAGCTTTTAGGGGCAATGGTGCATTTAACTAACTGCTGGTGGCCCATGGCTGCAAGGTAAGGTAGCAAGGCTGAGATTTAGCACGTTGATGTCGCACGTGCACATTACGTGCAGTCAAAATGCACCTCTTATAAAGGAAAAACAGTTTTGCTAGCAAATGATACCATTTTGCTTTTGCATTAGCTTTTTGCTTGTGTTATTGATTGTACTCCAGACATTAAAAGGGCACAGGTTAGAGGAATTTAGGGGTGCGTTTTGGAAGGGGCGTGGCCTTGCATCGCAATCCAGCTCCGCAAGGTTAAGTTGTCTACAGACATGTATTCTCATTAAGGGATAACATCTGGCCCAGCAAGACTACCCCCTAAGCTACACTAACTAGATGAAAACTTTCAAAGTGAATTATTAGTGTATCCCTTAGCAGGGATGTGGGACGCGTGGGGGGGTGTTGAGGGGGCTGCAGCACTCCCAGATTTTAGTGTTGTTTAACTGCAATTGCTAAAACCAATAACAAAAAAAAAACAAAAAAAACAAACGAACACACTTTGAGCACAGAAAAGACCCACGTGTGCTTTTTTGTAGAGTGAAGTCTGTATTTTTATTTTGTGTTTTTTATATATGTTCAAAATCTGCAGTAGCCACACTGTTTAAGTTAATGCAGGCTTTTAGAACAAAGTAAAAGTGCTGGCTGCTTTGGGGGCATATCGCTAAAACAGAAGGAGGAATTATGGGCTACTTCTGTGCTTCAACGCGGCCTAATATGGGCTAGTTCTGTGCTTCAACGCGGCCTAATATTTGTTTTAAAAAACCTTTTCAGTCGACGTAAATTTCTACCTCTCCCATCCTTTTTTCACCATTGCAAAAATCTTCTTAGCTATCCACATGTTGCTTCACCATGGGCGTGACCCAAGTGGTTTCATATCAACAATCCGATTTGCGTCAAGTTTGTCCAGCAAGAGACAGCAGGGTGTGCATCAGCGGATACTGTGTCGGTTATATGTGCATATCTGTGCTGTCGTCTCTCTAGCATACACTCTGTTCCTCTGTATCCAAACAAGTGAAATGGAATAAAAAAACATAGCATTTACCATGATGTCATGGTTTGCGTCTCCTATATGCTGCTACACATTCAGCTTAAACGACTTTAAACACCTTCCTGCGTCCCTGTCCCCTAGTATCTGTACTTATATCTGTTAAGATCGCATTCTCTCTTAATTCAAAATGATATATTACGTATTTGTATATGGTAACATCCCTAGACTCCATGTCTTCTCTGTTTGCATGTCATTTCATATCTGCTGTGCTTGTGTGGGAGGTGTTTAGACCGGAACAATGACCCAGTCCTTACTTCTGCAATGTCCATAGTGGCGTACTCCTATGGAGCGGCCAAAGAAGCAGGTGGCCCGGCGCAAATGGCAGGCGCTGGGGTAGGTGATGTTATCATTGCCGCAGATGGTCTGGTCAGTGAGCAGGGGCAGCGGGCAGGGGGCTGTGCGGCACATTACGCAGTGGGCACTGTTGGTCTGGTCTGTCACGCAGGTGTGGGTGCCAGGGCACACCACGTTGGAGCACGACTCTGAAAGAAGAGGTGAAGTCTCAAGTTTAGTTCATTACAGACAAGCACATTTGTTTTAGTTCTCTTAACTCGCTTAAATGCCAAAGGCGAGAATGCGGGCCCACACTTTAATTTCTTACTCTCATAACTACATAGCGACGACACGATACGACTTTTTCGTTTTCAAAACCAATACCGATACTGTCCGATAATGATCTGATATTTTCTCTTTAAAAACTAGTAAGCTTTAAAAGGAGCATTTTGCTTAAGATGAGCATCTAAAAGTGGGCTGTTGTGCTCACAGCTAACAACATGGCATCACACAATGTAGCATGTGCTATTTCAGGACAGGTTTGTTACAGGACTGGGTTGGATTCATTCGTTTAAGCCACTTTTCCCCTGAATGGTACCGTAGACTATCTGGTACCTGGTACTAGGTACTATTTTTGGTATCGCCTCCATCAAGGATCTAAGCAAGCTGAGTTAATACCAAAAGGTGATGTAAACATGCAGCAGACTTCTGATTGGTCGGAGAGAATCGCTAAACACATGCTAACAACAGCTACCAGGTTAGCATATCCTTTCACGTCGCCTTTTTTGAGCAACCAGAATTGTCTCGTAGTCTGAACTCTCATGTAGAAATTCTCTAACTCCCCTGTTTTTTTTCAGTAGTGTCTTGTCATCCGCCATCAGCCTCTTTTTTTCCTTCACATCACGGTAGGTTCATGTGGTGTTGCTATGACGACCAGATACATTGAGGGGGTACTACATCTGCAGTGAAAAAAGAAGTAGCTGGTACCAAAAGGGAGTTGGGTCGAGTCGAGCCGTACCATGTCGTGGAAAAGCGGCTTTATTCCCCTCCAATATCCAATTTGTGGATGTTAACGACGGAAGATTACTAATTGAATAATAAGGGGTTAAGATCCTCGTTAAAATCCTGTCATTAGATGTTTTTCCATACGCTAATAGCAACTGCTGGACACCATAAAGCACTGAAAGCAAGTGTAATGCGAGTGACTAAAAAGGGCAAGGCTCACTTTTGCACTCTCCCTGGTACATGATCTCCAGGTCGGGGTGACCTCTGCAGCGGGCCATCAGAAGCGCGCACTCGTCTTTATACGAGTTCCCATCACTCCCACAGACAGCGTGCTTTCTGGAGACGTTGGAGCAGTCTGGGGAGCACACACACTGAGGGCGCCCGGCCTTCATCTTACACACCTTCCCCGGCCCACACTGCACCCCTTCACACGTCTCTGTGAGAAAAAAAAGGCAGACACCACCTTTGAAAAGATTTCCATAGTGTTTCATATGACATGAATGAAGTGAATAGTGCAGCATTTGGCTATACAGAACATTGATTAGCATTCTACAAAATGCGCTGTTTGTGCTAATAAAGTCTTCAAAATTTCCCCTAATTTCCTTCAAGTCATTAGAATTATTGTCACGACTGTGTTGTAATACACACATACTTTGCAAAAAACTGCTGCCTTCGTCCTTTTATAATGAATGGACCAATAGAAATGGTCCAAAATTACACAGACAAAAATCTTGTGCCAAAGACATCCTTACTTTTTTTGATTGTCTGTCAAAAGTTATTTACTTTTCAGGGAAAATGAACAAAAAAAATACACATAACAAATAAATATAATATCAAATGTTTCCGCATTTAGTGTGTCCACTGTTTGCCTTTATCATAACTTCCATTCTTTTTGGGAGACTTACTTTTTCAAAAAAAAATCATCAGGGATATTTTTCCTTACATAAAAAGTTCAGTCTTAGAAGTTGGTTGCATTTTGTGCTTCTCACAAAGCAAATAATCCCAAACACATTTGAGGATCTTGAGGATTGTCCACTGTTCTGAGAACAGCAGCAGCTTCTTTTGATTTGCAAGTTTTCTTGTTTAATTTTCTCAGTGACGCTTACTGATAGCTACACATCAGACTCATAGTGCTGAGTTGTCTTTTTACAGTAGAAGGATGAACAGAAACACCTGTGGGTTTTTCCCGATTTGAAGCAAGAGTGGAGCTGAATTTTCCCTCCAAGTTGAAAGCTTTAAGTGCTGTTTATCTGTTGGTGACAGTTTTGGTGGTCTGCTAGGTCTTGCATGGTTGTTAGGGGTCCCATTGCCTTTAAATCTTTCAGTAAATTTTGAACTCCAGATCTGGACATTCCTGTTTTTTCACTTCTTTTCTATTGGTCTTTCCCTTCCTTATGCAAGTGTCTTACATTTAATCTCTTCATAAATATCTTCACAAAAATTAACAGCTAATATTTAATGGCTGTTTTGACTGGAAATCAAATAAATGAAGGGTGGTCTCTGACTTTTGCTCAGTGAAGTGATTTCATTTATTTTCCTTTGACTTCCCCTTCCTTATGCAAGCAGAATATGAAGGGTGGTCCCTGACTTTTGCGCAGTACTGTACTTTATCCACAGAAAAGCAACTCAGAATCTCTCTCATGTCTTCAATATGAGTGCTGAGATATGCCAAGACCATGAAAGCCCTGACCCTCAGTCCGGACCACTGAAAAAGCCTTTTAATATCCTGTTTTCTGAGGAGTGTACCCCAGTAGCACTAAATCACTCGCAGCATGAGCAGATACATCTGCCTCCTCTAGACGTCCCAGCAGTCTTTCTCTGTGTTTGAGCTATGTCGAGACTGCAGTTGACAGTTTGGGCACTCCCATGACGCGCTCCGAAAACCAGACTGTAAGGAAATGTACAGATTAGTCAGACAGTATGAGCTGAACCTTCAGGAATGCTCTACAGCTCTTGTCATGGACAGTCACCAAGCGAGGTCCGGTGGTCCATTTAGTCTAATGGCAAAGGAAGAGTATTCTGGAACAAACAATAAAAGAGACATTCTCTTTTTCCCCCCGTTCCTTTCCTGCACTCCTTTTTTCGAAGTTTCTAATGACGCTGGTTGTGTTCTAAGCTTATGAGGACCAGACTTCTCCAGCATGTGGCAGCCATTTCTCGCTGCGGTAAGCTGGAATTCAGTCATTTCTGCGGGAGGAAGGCAAAACAAGCCTGCTTTCCAATAAGCACTCGGAAAGAGTGAGAAGGAGAGAGAAGGGCAAGAAGAAGAGAACCGCTATTGTATCGAGCACATTCCATTTTACTCATGTGAAGTGCAAATACAGCTGGCCTTCTCCAGAAGCTGAAACTTAAAACTAGCTTAACTAATTCTCTCCTTTCCCTTAGATTAATATACATCCATACTGCCCCACAGCCATCACACTCACTGTTATTTTGGCACCTGTTGATCTCTGGGACAAGCAAGGCACATTCACTGATACGATAGTATTCATCATTCTAGAGGTCTTTTTTAAGTTTTCCTGAGATGGAATTACATCCCAGAGTCTGGAATGTAATTGAAGAGACATGTCTGTCCACATTCTTAATGTATATATGCATTCTATATCCTTCCTGCATACCTGGCCAAGACTCACAATACTGGATCATACACAGCTGGATGGAGTTACACAGAACATCTGGCTTAAATCCATACCAAGCCTTTTCAAATCTGAGGAACAAAATTTAAAGAGCTCAGTCATCAACCCCAGATTCGCCCTGAACCGTGGCATGTCTGAGCGCGAATCTAGGTCTACCACACTTCCCCCTCAATATGCCTTCCTCTTTCTCCTTTCACTATAATAGGACTGAAAACACATCTTGCAAATCATTGCTTGGCAAGGTTTGGTGTGCAAGGTGTTCTTCCTTAACCCCTTAACATTCCAGGCTTATTACATACTAAGGTGTATTATTTATTAGCTACAGGGACTTCAGTGCAAACTAATGGAGCTTTTCTTGGGCTATAGAAGTGTGTAATAAAACTTTGGGCCCGCTGGTTGGCTCATGGCTTGTTAAGGGGCTAAACCCTTAAAAGGCCACGGCCCACTGGTGTGCCCAAAGTATTATTATACACTTCTATAACCTAAGAATAGTTCAACCAATTTGCATCGAAGTCCCTGTGGTTACTGAATAATGCGCCTTAGTATGTAATATGCCTGGGATTTTAAGGGGTTAATATAAGTCAGGACTCAGTTTGACAACTTTGAACAAAGCCTTTGTCCACTGTCCATTTGAAGATCTTTAAACACCTAACCACAGGTGAGCAATCAATCCAATATAATCCTCATTTCTAACCCGTAAATGCACATCTAGTTAAAGAGGAATTTCTGTGCAATTAAATGGTTGAGATGTAAACAAAGTCATTCAGAGTGGTTTGATGCCAAATGCTCCATTCTAGAGAAACTTACTGACTTGCTGAGAATTATTCACAGCGGTGGCGATAGGAACCAGACGTCTAAAGCATTGAATGTCTCCAGAAAGCTCCCTCACAGAAAGTTATTACATTAAATATGTTACATAATGCTGACTGCTGCCCGAGTCCTTGTATTTTTAAATATATTAATAGACACTTGCAGGGCAATGTAAGACAAAATAGTCCCCAAAGACACTGTATTTTGTAACATTTACCAATTTATCTTACTTATAACAATACATATAAAACTCAGAAAACACATACATGGATACAAAATAAAATTGCTTGTAGACATTGCAACCCCTGGTTTCCATCACTGCCACTTTAAAGAAATCTAAGTTGCTACATTTCCATTTAAACAGTCTGATAACATCTGATCGTTTGTTTACATCTCATCAATTGAACTATGCAGAAATGTTGGAAAGTCTGTGGAATTCCTCTTCAGCATTCCTGATGTGTGAGGCATTCCAAGCTAAGGCATACCAGTTTTAAATTACTAATTGGGGGCCTACCTTTGCAGGGCTTGCAGGAGACGATGCCGAGGAAACCCAACAGACTGACCTCGTTGATGGGCAGGCTGGTGTTGGACCAGGCCATGTCTAAACGGCCACCGGCACAACACTCCTCCCTGCTTACTCCGCGCATGAGCACCATGTCACAGCGCTGCTCCTGGCTCTGCTGCAGCCAACACATGCCCGCTGCATGCACACACACACACACACACACCCACCGCACACACAGAAATACATACCATTAGTTCTGTCGTTGGGTTTACCCAACACGATACTTATTTCCAGCTGGTTGGATTTCAAAGGAATATATTATTCGCATGATACACATAAGCTTCTAACAAGGATGTAAATACATTACTGTTGCATTCGTTGAGGCTGTAATGTAAATGCCACTGTTACAACATAAGTCCACCCAGCACCACTAGAATATAACAATAGGGATGCATGGCATCAGAATCATATCCACATTGGTAGATTATTGCTTAAGAAAATTATTGTCAGCGGACAGATGGAGTAGATTTGACCAATATTTCAAACAGATATTTGCTTATTTATTTAATGCACTCCAGAAGAGCGGAGCGTTTAGATGACACTAGAAAACTGC
>JAILXH010230702.1:12356-22695 GCA_023558415.1 Piaractus mesopotamicus | reverse complement strand
GAGAGAGAGAGAGAGAGAGAGAGAGAGAGAGAGAGAGGGAGCGAGAGAGAGATTGGGAATAGGAGGAGAGAGAAATGTTGGAGACTAAAATAAGATTGAAAGAAAAGTGAGTAAGAGAAGAAAGATATAAATAGAGAGAATCATGAGACGGACACAGTGAGAAAGAAAATGGAGGATTTGCTCTGTGCACTGGATGATCTGTTGCTCAATCACAAAAAAACACTGCATCGCCCTTCACCTGGCCTGCACTGCTTACTGAGCCGAACCCATGGATCAAGGACAGGTCCCCGCATCTCATCCTCGAACACCCCCTACAGTGGCCCTAGTGCTTCACACTAAGAAAGGAAAAATGAAAAATACCAATGGGACATCGTACAAAACAAAGATTTTTGGGAAATCCATTTAGGAAAGACTTCTGGGAATATGGTATCTGACTCATCGCATCTGATCTTCTGCCAAATTAAATGTCACGTTCTACAAATATACAAGAGAAACCTCAAAGGGCTGTGACTGTCCGCAACAGCCATGTTTCCTGGTGCTTTTTCTCCAAAAGTAGGACATCTTGGAAAAAGACAGAGCGAGGAACGGGAAAGAAAGAGTTCGCACAAGAGCTGGCTTGCTTTTTGTAATAACATCGACAGATATACAACACTGCGCAAAAGTCAGAGACCACCTTTTATATATATATATATATATATATATATAAGTTCTAATCAAAACAGCCTTTAAGTACAAGTTATTTATCAGGAAAAAAAAAGGATTTAGAAAACATGCATTTAACAGAAAATAGCAAAGAAGCCTCAACAACTAAATATACTTTGTTTCAGTATTTTGTGTGTTCACGCTTTACCTTTATTACAGCTTACATTCTTCTTCAGTGGCCTGTTTTCAGGTTTTCAAAGAAATATGCAAGGATATTTTTTCACACCTCCAAAGTTCAGTTTTAGAAGTTGGTTGCATTTTCTGCTTCTCTCTATCCAAGTAGTAACCAACACATTCAATGATGCTGCGGTCTGGACTCTGGGCCGGCCAATTCACTGTTCTGAGAACGCCAACAGATTTTTTGATTTTCAGATTTCCTTTTCTCAGTAATGGCTTCTTGACAGCTCCATCCATAGTGTGGAGTTGTCTTCTGACAATGGAGGGATGGACAGAAACGCCTGTGGGTTTTTTCAGATCTGAAGCAAGCTTGGAGCTTGGTCTTCTCCTATTCATCCATTCTTTTCATATTTTTCTTAGCCCTCCAAAGTTCAGTCCTAGAAGTTGGTTGCATTTTCTATTTCTCACGATCCAAGTAATCCCAATTACTGAATGGGACTCATGAGTCCATCTCACTCAACATCTCAGATATCTAGTTTTGCTAATCTAGAGCAAGTTTTCTTCTTCTATTGTCTATTTCCATTTTTAAGGCCTTCTTGACAGCTACACATCCTTTCAGACCTCTATCATTGAGTTTTCTTCTTATAGTAAATAATGGAATGTGGATTTTTTTTCAGTTCTGAAGTAAGAATGGAGCTTGATTTTCTCCTCTCTCTCAAAGAGGAAAGCTTCAAGTGCTGTTTATTTGATGGTGACAGTTTTGATGGTCTATCTGGTCTTGCACGGTTTTTAGGAGTCCCATTTCACTTTTCTTTTAATGATGTTTTAAACTTCAGTTTTGAAAACTCTTGTTTTTTTCACTTCATTTTCCTTTGACTTTTTTTTATATTTTATGCAAGTAGATTATTTTTGTCTAATGTCTTAGTATCTCCTGAGAAATTAATAACTTGTACTTAATGGCCATTTTGACTGGAAATGAAATAAATAAAGGGTGGTCCCCAACTTTTGCACAGTGCTGTAAGAGTAACATTAGGCACTGGTGTAACTAGCTTGTTTATTTGCAGTGTTTATAATTTATTGTTATGAAAATTAATAGTGTTTTGGATGTTTTTCCACAGTGTTTCAGCAGAATGTCTTCCTGTGGTATTCAGAAATGATAACACATTCACATTGCCCTAGCAGGGTATTTTGATCATTCATAAGAAATATTCTCTTCGCTTAGAGAGAATGATCAGTTTCCAGATTACTTTTTTTTTGTCTGATTATTTTTGATGCACTTTTTTTGATATTGTAGAAATGCAAACTTGAATTTTGTAAATATACAAGTATCTTTTTTTTATAACCCAAGTTGAAAAATGATGTAATATTGCTTCCACAAGGACTGTGGCATTACCTTGTAGCTCTAGTGACATCAACCCTAGTTTCGCTTTTAGGACAAACCATGGTGTTCATCTTCGCGTATGCTCAGCACCGCAACAAATAGCCTTTGAGAAAGGGTATGCTTATTGTACAGTTTCAACCAGGCTCAGCTTCTTCATCTGTGCTGTGGATGGCACGTCTGATTAAAACATCAAGAACAGTGCCAAATGTTGAGAACTCAAGTTACTTAAGATGGTCATTGTTTTTAGTGTCGAAACTGAAATATGTAATAAAGGCAGAGGAATTTGAATGTATTATGCTTTTTTTTTAATCTATTAAGGTGTATGTCAAAAAATTAGGACAATGAGTATTCGTATAAAACTGAATAAAATAAATGCCCATTTTATCAGTGAGCTAAAGCCCCTGTATTGTTTCTGACTGTCCTTTATTTGGTGAAGTACAATATCTTACAGTATTACTGTGTGAAATCCTGAAAAAATACATACTAATACAATGTATTGGTTGCCTTACTGAATAAATCTAAAAACAGCCATGAGCCAAGACAGTGATCAATCTCAAACAAGGATTAAAATATCAATACTCAAAAAAATGTCCAGCTGAAAACACGACTCATTCAGTTTGAAATCATAAACGGAGCATACTGGATTCCATCTAGACTATATAGAATCGGCCTACTAGATAGGTCCACTTGTTGCTGCTGTGGTGCCGAGCCAGGCACATTGATGCACGTTGTGTGGGAATGCCCTAATATACAGGTTTTCTAGTCTGACATCCAGTACTATATTGAGGAAATTCTGGGCAAACACATTCAGTTCTCACCTGGATTGTGCATCTTGGGTGAGCACTCTGCTTTGTCAGATTTGGAGCCCCTGAGGCTGACTGGACTCAGACAGCCTTAATGCTAGGCCGTAAATTGATTGTTAGAGAGTGGAGAGCCTCTACCGCACCATCTGCATCTCACTGGTATGCAGAAATGGGCAGCTTGGCTGCACTGGAAAATCTATCCTAAAATTTGGAGATGTTTCACTCTAAATGGAGAAAATATTTGTCTTATCTGGACGCAGGAGCACAACTTGTGGGTCTGGATATCAATTAAGTATTACTCTTTGTGTGTTTTTTGGTTTTTTTTTTGGTTTTTTTTACTACCTAACTGTCAAATTGTTTTAAATGAAAATACTCTGTGCCTCCCTCCTCTCTTTTTTCACTTCCTATGTTATACCTGTTTCAAAACTTAAACTTAATAAAAAGTAAATCTCAAAAAAAATATCAATACTCAAAGGATTCCTAAAAACATCATGAATCAGTTATGACATGTGTCCTTAAATATAAAAACAGCAACCAACACATGGTCACCAGCATTTTGTAAATATGATGACCTCAGGGTGACCCTGAATATGAAATTTCACCTGACACAAACACTTGTCAAAAAAACATAACTCAATAAATAGCTTACATTTACCTAAACAATGTTAAATAATGTGTAAACAATGTTTCACGTGCTTCTTCAGTCACGTGAATAAGTAAGTAGATAGTAAATAGACATTTTTGTTAATGTTTATATAGTTGAAATAAACAGAAATGCAATTTTGTTATGTGGAAAAAGTAAGAACACCCCTACATATATTACTACTTCAAATGTGTGAACCTCAGGTATCTGGTCTGGTTTGCTCTTTGTTACTGGAGTGTGTGGTATTATCCTGGATTAAAAGAGTTCTCTAAGGCTATCAAAAAGAAGGCTGAAGATGCCTATGAGTCTGGGAAGGGGTTAAGATGTCCAATATATTGGAAATTAATCATTTGACTGCCTGAAATTATCAGGCAGAATAAAAGACATTTCAGTGTTTTGTTTTGTTTTTTGTTTTTTTTTTAATAATTAGTTGCGGAGTCAAATTTCCATTTTTTTTCCATTACAAAACATGTATCTATACATACTGTTTGACTGAAGGTCAAACACTGATATATCCACATATGCAAAAAAGGGAGTAAATTAAAGGGTGTACCTCTTCACATGACTGTAACTACATGTAAGAGTGACACTATATTAAAAAGCTCTTACCTTTATACAGATCTCAGAGTCCTATACTCCCTTGAACTTGAACAACTGGTTGTATTGGTTTCTAAAGATAGGCAGATTGATACTTGCAATCATTTCTTTTTGGGAGTCAGTCCTCAAATTAAAAACTGGTTAAACTTAATGTGTCGTTGATACTGAAAAAGCATTAATCACATAGGAACTACTTGCCCTAGTATGCCCTACTAACCTCCTAGCTACTGTGGCTGTGTTTGAAATAGCCCACTATATACTGCTCGCGTACTGACTGCCCAAACATCGTAGCAACGTTATGCAGTATGTGACCAACGTGAATGTCTCCAGACAGCCAAAGATACCCGAATGACGTACTAATACTCCAGTTCGCAGCCAGAGCTCTTCGCGATATACTGCATGCTACAATACAACGTGGTCGTTTCATGAGGACATAACCACTGCCTGGATATGTTTATTCAGGGCTATTAAAATTTGTCCAAATGCTGCTGTACTCAGGGCAGCGCTGAAGCCCCATCAGCTTGTTTCTGCTGGTCTTGATGTGGGTTTGCTTACTCCATCTATTTAATAAAGTTAAACTCTTGCAGAGATAACGAGAATAAAATGGTCTCAGTAGAACATTCCACTGTCGGCTTGTCAGGCTCGTGTGGATTCACACTATTAATATACAGTCAAACTAGCTCATATTACCAAATACGAATGTTTTGAAAATGAAATGACTGACCTTTAAGCAGACGTAGGAAAACAGGTGTCTCACATAGGTTTACCACACAGACGAATCCAAGCCTGATGTTTTGTTTTTTTTTTTTAAGTTTATTTGTGGCTTTAAAGATGGATAGAAAACAATACCCTCCGCTCTGTCATGGTATGATCTGCCATGTCTTTTAAAAATCATGCAGGCCCATCTCTTGACCGAAATATAAATGTTCATGCTGAAAAGTGGCTAGCAACGGTTGCTAAGCAGTGTTTGGAGGGCTGAGGAAAATCGGGCGGGTCTTGAGATGGTCTGATTGGCTCAGTTCTTGACGTTAGCAGTGTAATCGCGCCCCTGTAGTACGGCCCACAGTATACTACTGATGGAGAGTAGCACGCAGTATACAGTGTATAGCTGGGATCGGCAAACATCATAGGATGTCTTAGTGAGCAAAACATCATGTCTTAGTGAGCAATAAATAAATAAATAAATAATCGTTCAATGCCAGTCGGCTCCCACCGTTCACCTAAAAGAACTGGCTTAATGAGCCTTGGCATTACTTGGTAACGTTACCAGAATAAATTGCCCATTCCTGTTAGCACCCCTCCCTCATTTCCATTTATCTTCAATAAAATATATACAATCAAAAATATCTTAGATTACATTTTAATACAAAACACATCAATATTGGAGGAAAAACTGCCAACTTCTGCCGCAAGTAAATTTTCGAAAAGTCATTGGCGCTCTTTCAACAAGCCAATCAGCACCGCAGGGAGATGTTTGTCTTGACCAATTGCAGTCGACTTTATTGCTTAGTAAGGAACGGCTTCGTTTCCACAACGACGAGTTGCAAACAAATGAAACAGTGGTGGTTGTTTGTTGCTCTGTTCTTATTCCTGACTGCACTGACCTGCCGAGGGAGCTGCCAGCAGTTCGACGAGGATGGTAAATTATGTTCGAGCAGTGATGTTAATTTACCGATTCAGTTTCCGTCTGACTGTGTTTTCCTATAACAGGCAAGCGTTCACAGCAAACGCGGTGAGGCGGTTAGCCTAATTGCTAGCGTAGCGGCACCAGTGATAGACTGGCAATGCTGACTTTTCTAACAAAGCTTTTATAGATAACTTTATAAGTTTTCTGTTAGTGCAGTTTAGTTCTGTCATATGCAATTTGCATAAAGGCATGAGTATCTTTATTTTTCGGTAATGCTAAAATATTGATATTCCACTCTGCTGCACAAATAACTAGTAGTATTAATAGCTAATGCACTCATTTTAGTCAAACATGCAGTTGGAAACGAGGCTGAAGTTGGATTGCTTTCGCCAGCTTCTTGTTCGAATTTTCCCGTTCCACCTTAAATGGTGCAGCAGTTGCATTCTAGCGCCTCAGTGTCCACTACTCAGGCGCCAGAATGTACCTGCTGCACCATTTAAGGTGGAACGGGACAAAGAAGCGTGACTTCAGTTTCGTGAGTTGGAAAGTACTGGCGATATTCACAGTATGCTCAGAAAAGCTCATATCGTAAGGTAATTTATCACGATAACGATAAATAATGCCATATTGCCGTGCTAGCTAACTTATATAAAACAGGTATTAAAATTAGGTGAAAACTATATCAACAGTAGAGTCCCTACGTCCATCAGACTCTTTTGAAAGTCTTCTATTTGCTGTGGAAACCAAAGCCATCTGGGTGCATCCTAGTCGTATTTGTATTGTTTATAGCTCAGTTGCACTGTTTTATAAGATCACTGCTTGGTATAAGCAGAAGCGAATTTAAAATATTAAGTTTTTTAATAAAATCTGTATTTTTCTGTGCCAAACCCATTTGTATATAATATGAACACGGCACTGTAGAATAAAAACGTTTTAACACATGACATATTAAAAAGTCCATCACTACCAATAACAATCATACCTATCTCCTCTAATGAAAGGAACTCAAGCAACTCTTCCTGTTGAGGACACGGTGTCCACTATAGGGTTTCCATTTTTGTGGTGAGATCGTGATCAGTGAATACTTCTGAAACATAATATCTTCTTTGTTATTCAACAGTGGTAGTAGCAACACATACCACATATTTAGGTTCACAGGTCCTAAATCTCTAATCATTCTTTGGGGAAAAAGTGTGACCAGTAAGGTGCAGTACAATACTGTAAGTACCTAATTAAACTATACATAGCTACCAGGCCAGAACATAACAAGTGGGATGTTTTTCATTCAAGTCTGTGGATACAGTGTTTTTGGAAGTAAGCAACGCTGTTGGCAGATTTGGTTTAGCTTGTTCACTTGGATTCTGATATTCAGGCATCCATGAGCCAGAGACGCAACGTGTCGCTCAGCTGTCAACAGAGGATGGTCATGGAAGGCCGGAGGCTGGAGCAGCAGCGTGAGGATCAGGCCAGACAGGTCACCAGAGATAAGCAGATGCAAGCCAATCTGAAGAGCGAGGAGAGGTTTGAGAGGAAAATATATATGCGCAAGATGCAGGATGAAGAATATGAGAGACAAATAGAAGAAGCTTACATGAAGGTTGGTTATCATTTTTCTCTTCCCCCCCTAATAACCACATATTACCACGATGAGATACTTTTCTTTTTTCCCATCGGAAGCTTGAGTCTTTATTTCTACAGGCAGAGCAAGACAGAATATTGAAGGAGAAGCAGCTGGAGCAGGAGGAGAGGATGGCTAAGGAACTGGCCCGCATTACTTATGAGAAAATGCGAGATGAAAAAATGAGGCAGTACATCAAAGAAAACAGGTGTCTGGTCATTTTAGAGCACACAGTAATGCCCATAAATTGTATGTCAGTATAGTTTTTAGTGTATTAACAACGTCTAATAAATTTGTAGTGTGGAACTTCGTGAGCTGGAGGCAAAGCTGAAGTCAGCTTACTTAAACAGAGAAAGGGCTGCACAGATAGCTGAGAAAGAGGCCATGAGGTACAAGGCCATGGTGAGTATGAACTTTTGAACTAATTCAAACCTGCTGTACAGAGGGAAACAAGTTGAAAAAGCACTTGTGCCTTTTGTATTGAGAAATTTGGTTATGATTAAATTTCAGAAGGAGGAAGCTGACACTGCCCGTAAACTGAAGACTGAGCAAGAGCAGGCAGTTATAGAGAAGGAGAAACAGGAGCAGAGGCGCTATGAGGAGCTGGTGCGCTATCAGCAGGAGTTGGAACAGCAGCTGGAAGAGAAGGAACAGAAGAGGCAGGAGGCCTATGAGGAGTTCCTCAAGGAAAAACTCATGGTGGATGAAATCGTACGGAAGATCTATGAAGAGGATCAGATGTGAGACATAATGTTTTGTCTTAATTTGTTTTTCTTGCAGTTACAATAATAATTTTACACTGACAAATCAAATCTGTTCCTACAGAAATATCAGGGACTTTATCAAACAGATTTACTGAAAGAGATGCTAATTACTGACAGTCTACAGAATGTGGGGGTGTCCAGTTTAGAATCTGTGTAATTCAATCATAAAAATTTGAACAAACTCATTCAGACTGGTTTCAGGTGAAATGGTTCATTGCAAGAAAACATACAGACTTCTTTACAGTGGTGGTGATAGAATCCAGGGGTCACAATGTCTAGCATGCAAATGCAGTCATTTTATTTACTATCCAAAGCAGTTAGTAAACCTACACTTGTCTTTTGTATTTTTTATATGTAATTTTGATGATGGTAAAATAGTGGAAAATCTGATTTATTATTATTATTATTATTATTATTTTTATTATTATTTTTTTTTTTTACCTTACCACACGCTGCGATGTACCTCTCTGCCATTAATGCATTTAAAAGTATGTTATCTCAGAACTATGATAAAACAATTTCTCAGGCATCAGACAGCACATTTGTAACCATTTCATGTACAAGCTTTCTATGATTTAGCATTTAGAGGTGTTAAATGCTATGGATGTATGGTTCCTATCACCACTGCTGTGAACAACTTGACACCGTAAGGTTCTCTAGAATCAAACTGATCAGAATAACTTTTTCAATATCTTAACGATTGAATTATGAAGGTTTTGAAAAATCAGAGAAATTCTCCTTTAATACACATTTTTGTGATTATATTATGTTGGTCATTTGTTAAACCCATTTTGCTCACTTACTCTTTGTGTAGAGACCTGTTCCCATAAGACAGGAGAAGAAAAATCATCAGAAGAATGCAATAATGTTTCCCATGCCTGGTCCTGGAGGCATACTGCCTTGCACATTTTATAGCTTTTCCTGGTTTAACAAACTCCCTTCAACTCAATTAAGGGTTGTTAATGAGCTGCCTAATTTGATCAAGTATGTTGGGAGCAGGGAAAGCACTGAAATGTGCAGTATATTTCCAGGAACAGCTTTGGGAAACACTGGAATAATAGTAATGTTGAAATAATTATTCTTTTTCCCAAGAGTTTTTACTTTTTGAGCAAGTATAATTATCTCTGCATATTAAGTTGAATAATCAGGAAAACAGGTTCTTATTTTGTGACATTAAGTCATAATTTTGAGAGGTCAAACATAAGACAATATTTGACTTAATGACAGAAATGGGGGAAAAAGACAATAGGCTTCCGTGGGTGTCTTCTGAGCAACAACATCGTCAGCCATGTTGGCACCAAAAATAAGACAAGCTTTTCACAGGCATTGAATAGCACACGTAATCAAGTCAATATTTACTTTCAGCCTTGGTAAGCCAGAGTATGTGGTTCATTATAATAATCTTCCCCCAGCATTTTGCACATTGAGAGGGAACATCCCGTAAATGCATATACAAGGAGTTATTTGGTGTAGCAGTTTAATAAATCAGAAATGTTTATTCTGGAGTCTAGCATGGATTTAAATAGGTGTGCTTTGTTTTCAGGGAGCGTCAGCTCCGGTTTGAGAAGATAACAGCCACACAGAGGTACATTGAGGAGTTCAAGAAGCAGCAAGCTGAATGGAGACGCATGGAGCGTGAGAAAATGGAGAAGGAGAACAGAAGAATTATGGAGTTTGCTAAGTACCAGCAGAGGAAGGAAGAGGACAGGATGGCAAGTGCTAGGAGGAGAGAAAAAGCTAAAGAGAATCTCCAAAAGATGGTAGGTGGTGAAAGACCGGTTGCTTCAAGCGTTCATTTTTTCATCTGATGTATAATCTAGAGCTTTATCTATAGAGTTTAAGAGTTACAGACATGATTTGGAAGTTTTTTTAAATAAGATAATAAACTTTTAATTAGGCCTGTAACTAATCTGCTATAAATCTAGATCTGCTATAGACTGGGTTATGAATGACTTTTTTGCTTCCCCTTTTTTGGTTTAGCTCAGTGAGAAGATTGAAATGGAACAGCAGCAGCGTGAGGAGATGGAACGTGTCCGGGAGGAGCTCTACCTGGAGGAGCAGGCAGAGGCTGTTAGACAGAAAGAAAT
>JAILXH010230559.1:865-11412 GCA_023558415.1 Piaractus mesopotamicus | reverse complement strand
ACAACGTGACATGCAGTGTCAGAAAAAAGGTACTGTGCAGGCACTTATCAAGGTTTAAACAATGTAAAGGTACTCTCAAAGGTACATCAATGGTTTTAAGGTCTAACTGTGTACCTTAATATTTTTTTTTCCAGGGGAAGGGTACGTATTTTTACTTTTTCATATCTAACTTACAAACAGAACCATCAAATAAATGCCAGAAGTCAAGACAGGGTGTGTGGAGTTGATAACACAAATATAACTGCAAATGAATATGGTACAGTTATGTTCCCTAACTAAAGGTACCCAGTGAGAGCTCAGTATCTGTTTTTTCTGAGAGTATACAGTACCTCAGACAGGTGTCTTTCACTTCACTGTCCTGAAGAGTCTCCATATAAAGAGCTTCTCTGCCTGTGATCCAGCCACAGAGTACTGTAGGGTGACGGGCCACAGTATCAAAACCACAGATCTTCTTAAACCACGTCTCTTTCCAGGCATCTCCTTCAGTTTGAGAAGTGTAGACTGACTTATCTTCAGGCCCCTCGTCCCACACAAGTTGGATTCCAGCACAGTCTTTAGGCCAAAACCTCTCACTGAAGTGCAGGAAGATCTTGTCAACCAGACCAAAGCCGAGGTTCTCAATAGCATCAAGCTTAGATTCTGGTAAAGCTGGTTTAAACATAGCTGCTGCCTGTTGCTTTAAAACTCCCAAGGACACAGTCACAATTACATGGTCAGCTTCAAATATCTCATCATTCTCACAGATCACCTTCACAGGATGCATCTCTCTGCTCTCAGTGCCCTGGGATTTCTCCTTCAAGTCCCAGTGGATGCTCTTCACTGGTTTACTGCTCAGGATAATTCCTGAAGGCAAACGTTTCAAAAGGACTTCTAATACTGCTTGATAACCGCCAGGGCCCAGTGAATTATAGAAGTCTCCATCCAGTTCAACATACTCACTAATTTGAGATGCAGACACTTCAAAGAGGGAAGAAGCTGCCTCGTCTGTGCATTCGTTTCTTTTGCACCACTCATAAATCCTTGCTCCATCTGCTGAAGATGCTAAAGAAGACTTGGAAAAAGCAACATCAAGGTAATCCCCCAAACTCAGGCTTCTGTACTTCCGTTCCAGCTCTGACTCAGAGGCCTTGGAGGTGAGTTTCTCAAAGAGAGAGGTGACCTGGTCGACAAGCTTTTCAGTGAGACGCTTCCCTCCCTCCTTAAAAAAGTAATCGTCAGAATCATCTTCCAAAGATCGTTCAGCTAGCAGATTGTGATCTTTTGCTAGTTTGAAAAGAGGGTTTCCATTCTGTCCATGGATCCAGTTGGCACCAAGTTCAATAATGTTCTCTGTGAATGGCTTAGTCGTGCAAACTCTACCTCCTACTCGTCCATTAGCTTCAAGAATCTTGACGTGCTGAAATCCAGCCTGCACCAGAGTGGCTGCTGCAGCCAAACCTGCAAATCCTGCACCTACCACGACAACCTTGGCATCTCTGGATACGCTCATATTTGCAGTTTTGCTGAGAGCAAAAATCAGAGTCTGTTATGGTATTTTAGAATCTGCTATGCAGGCCGGAGAGTTTGTACGTGTAAGAAATAATATACCGCTAGATCATGAAATACTCACATCAAACTGGCTCTGTCTAGAGGAAATCTCTGCAGTATGTACACAGGCTTTGTGCTCTTCAACTGAACAAATACCTGTTCAGGGAGTGCCGTGAATTATGTAACCTTTAGAACATATACATATACTCCAGGCTCAGGTGACACAACCATAAGGTAGATACAATAGTGCACGTGTCAGTGCTGCCATGTGACAACATGAATTAAAAGTTAACTGGAGCACTATGGCAACAAAATCAGCTTCACCATCAATCATAATGAAATAAGTCGATGCCCAAGTTCTTATTATGAAAAGGTGAGTCTTCTGTGCTAAACATCCAATAACAAAACACTTAATGAAAACACAGAGCTCATATACCATATCCTTGAAAAATGCAAAGATCATGCTTATATGCAGTCTGTGGATTATTGCAGTCATAAAAACCTAAACCCTTTGTTTAGGTTATGTACTGGTCTATGGAAAGGGTGTCTAATGAGAGAGTTGTTCATAAGTTTCTCTGCTTCTCCAACCTCAGAGTGGTAAGTAATTTCTAAGGGTGGTCAAGCAGAAATGCTTTTCAGGTCACAATAAAATAGTTGGGTTCCAAAATACTACTAATCATTTCAATTACCAGTACAAGTGCTGTGATCACTGCAGTGTGTACACTGAATCCTGCTCTTACATTAAGCTAATACCTGTTTAAAGGGCACTCTGAATATCGTGACCTTTGAAATATATACTACAGTGGGCTCAGGTAACACCATAAGGCAGATAGCACTCATCTGTGCCCAACATGTGTACCTGTGTCGCCATATGGTGTTATCACATAATAAATGCTAACTAGCTCATTGTGGTGACAGCATCAGCTTTACTCTTTTGTAATCAGACAAAGTACTGTTTTTAATTACTGTAGCCCTAAAAAGCTTTTGAACAATTGTGCCATATTTAAACTGCACGAAGCTCATTGTATTGGGAAACCAAATTTCAAATCAAGTGGTTTTAAGCCAATCATTCCAAGATCCATCAAAAGGTGGAGACGTGTTTTAGATTGTTATTGTTTGAGCAGTTTCTTTGCAGATTTCCACAAGTTTGCTTCCAAAATGCCTTTCTACACTTCTGAGTTCATGAATTAATCAATGAACGTTAGTTCCATGACACAACTGTAAGAAACCCAGCCCACGACTTTGACATTTGCACCTTTGTGCTGTACAGAACCCTTAGTGTAGTCAGGCTGGAATTCTTCTCCAGGCTTTTTCCACATGAAGCATCTACCATCAGTCTGATGTTTTGCTAAAAGTGTTTCTCTGAAACATTTTGTTAAACATATTATTAAGTCACCTAAAGCACTTTATTAAAGTTTACCAGTGCTTAAACTGGTGGTTAAACTGCCTGAAAGCTTTCTGGGACTAATGGGTCACCCTGGGCTAAGCTGCGCCCTTTATCTGTGCCTTGAGACTTCTAATTAAGATCCTCTTGTGCTCCACTAAAATCAAACAAAAGTATCTCACATCACAAAGTTCCTTAGTAAGATACCAAAGACAAACATTTCTCCTTCTTGGACTGAATGAACTCCCGCACTTGTTTTCCTGTACCTTGCTTTTCTAACTCCTATCATACTCTGTCATCTACAATTCACAAGTTGTGAAAGACATAATATTTTATATAGTAGGCATGGTCTAAAGACACATTCCTGTAGATGCAGTGAAGCATCGTCTTCATCAATTTCAGCTCAACAATCCCACACCATATGGACCACTGCAGTACAGTATATATTTAATAACAGGTCATTTGCATTTAGAATACGCAAACATTGAAGTGCCATACAAAATCCCTTCTTAAATTCTGGCATATAGTTATGAAACAGAGAAACCAAGCTCATGGTTTGAAGTAGAGGCGCAAACAGTGATATTCAATGAAATGATCATGATTAAACATTAATTTCCTTAACATTATAAAAGCCTGGAAGCACAAACTTAAATATTGTTCCCTGGAATCAAAATTACAAACTGTTGCTGACTGAAGCTCATTTACTAAATGAAATTATGAAGCTCAAAGACAAGTCACTCTTGTGTCACTGTTTTCTAATTTTATCTTCACCCATATAGGAGTGCATGAAATCTGTAGGATTACAGTGTCATTGCAAACATATTCCCAGTTTAAATGATCCTAGACAAAATTATTTGACTACTACGTGATGCAACATTTAAGAAATCACAAATAATTGGTTGCTATCCATAAAAGAGAGTCATAAGAGCCATGATGAATTGTTAAAGGCTCCCGTATGTGGCTACCTGCTACTGTAAATGTAAGGCTAGCCTTGATCTCCAGGTGACTGAATGAAATTTGGGAAAAGGGACACGTTTCAATTCCAGGCTTTCCCTTTCGTGTAGTAAATTAACACAGATAAGAAATGAGTAAAGAACTGCCTCGTTCTTTGTATGATAAGTGCAACAAAATGTATCAAATTCAAAACCCTTAGTTCGTTAGGGGAGCTATAACAATAATCACATGTAATAATGTGATTTCAATTCATACAATCATTGTTCATGGGGAGAGGAGGGACCCTGACCCCTTTAACAAGCCAGCTGGGAATCTGCTCAAAAATAAAGATAGCAATGCTCCTATGGTTTCAAATGTTTCAAATATATGTCAGTCATAGTGCCCCAAAACAGTATGTCTTACTCAGTGGGCTCCAACAACACTGGCTCATGTCCTTGAAAAATGCAAAGATCATGCTCATGTAGTCTGTCAATCATTGCACAGTCATAAAAATCTCCAATGAAAAGAAAGTCACAAAAGTTGGGATTTTGTTCTCTATGGACTGAGTGTCTTATCAGAGTAGACATTTATGAGTCTCTGTGCTTCTCTGACTCCTGAGAGGTAGGCTCCATGGGTGGTGGTGTAGAAGTTCACATGAGTGGCTTCTCCTGCAAACAGCACCTGCAGGGGCTTCACAGATAGACAATTACACTAATGTTGATCAGATTCAGCAAATCAAGGGTATACACTGTAAACACTAAGTACATTTATCAGTGATTAAACTCAAATTGCATTCAACACACTCACTCAACAGAAGACCCAATTCAGCTGTTTCTTATATTTCAACTATATAATATTAGTTACAATATTTATAATGATGATAGAGAAAAAAGAATACCTTGCTCTCTGGGACTTTATGTTGAAGGGGAAGAGGTGCTGCTAGTGCCTCATGCTCCTTCACTGCATTCACATTGTGAGGAACAAATGTATAGGAACCAAGGGTGCGAGGGTCACAACCCCACCTGGAGATCAGCACTTGGGACACATCAGGAACAGACCAGCCAGTGAAGGACCTGAGCAGTCTTTCAAAATAAAGCACCAATCTTCAGAAAAATGTTCTTTAAAATCTACTAGTAGAATATAAACTGCAAGACAACTTGACATGGTATACCTCACACAGGTATCTCCCACTTCACTGTCCTGAAGAGTCTCCATGTGAAGGGCTTCTCTGCCTGTAATCCAGCCACAGAGTACTGTAGGGTGACGGGCCACAGTGTCAAAGCCACAGATCTTCTTAAACCACGTCTCTTTCCAGGCTTCTTCAGTTTGAGAAGTGTAGACTGACTTATCTTCAGGCCCCTCGTCCCACACAAGTTGGATTCCAGCACAGTCTTCTGGCCAAAACCTCTCACTAAAACACAGAAAGATCTTGTCCACCGTACCAAAGCCGAGTCTCTCAATAGCATCAAGCTTAGATTTTGGTAAGGCTGGTTTAAACATAGCTGCTGCCTGTTGCTTTAAAACTCCCAAAGATACAGTCACAATTACATGGTCAGCTTCAAATATCTCATCATTCTCACAGATCACCTTTACAGGATGCATCTCTCTGCTCTCAGTGCCCTGGGATTTCTCCTTCAAGTCCCAGTGGATGCTCTTAACTGGTTTATTGCTCAGGATAATTCCTGAAGGCAAATGTTTCAAAAGAATATCTAATATTGCCTGGTAGCCCCCAGGACCCAGAGAGTTAAAAAAGCCTCCCTCAAGAGCAATGTAATAACCAATCTGCGATGCAGACACTTCATATAGCGATGAACTTGCCTCATCTGTGCATTCACTTCTCTTACACCACTCAAAAATCCTTTGTTTTTCAGAATCTTCAGAAGCAGCTAAAGGTGACTCGGCAAAGGCAGCATCAAGATAACTCCCCAGACTTAAGGCTCGGTGTCTGTCTTCCAGCTCTGACTCAAAGGCCTTGGAGGTGAGTTTACTGAACTGGGAGCACACCTGATCAACACTTTCAGCAGAAAGCTGTTTCCCACCTTGCTTGAAAAAGTAATCACGGGGAGTTACTGAGTGGGGCAAGCACATTACTTTACTGGAAGACATCCCTTCAACCAACAAGTCACCTTCTTTGGCTAGTTGGAAAATCGGGTTCCCATCCTGTCCATGGATCCAATTGGCACCGAGTTCTATAATATTCTTGCTGAATGGCCTGGTGGTGTGGACTCTGCCTCCAACTCGTCCATTAGCCTCGAGGATTTGGATGTGCTGAAAACCAGCCTGGACCAGAGAGACTGCTGCAGCCAAACCTGCAAATCCTGAACCCACCACCACGATCTTGGCATCTCTAGAAGCACTCATATTTACTTTTCAATGTTGCTGTGGAATTTATAAAAAAAAAAATGAAAATGAACGCTTAGTTTTTCCATATCATTACATGTCTTTTCTTTAAAACCTGAAGTAAATGAAAACATACTGATTTTTAAAACAGTACTTACATCAGATGATTGCAAATAATAGCAGATATGTTGGGACTTCTCTACTGTGACGGCCACTGCAGTTTGCTGACGCTATAATAGCACAAGTTATGAAATAAGTGACCTTTGGAGCCAATGTGACTTCAACATGGGATAAAGGTGTAGACTATCTATGGGGACTCCACAGCCAACAGCCGTGCTTCCATTAAAGCTGTTTTGGAAGGTTTATGAAACTGATCTTAGTCTGATTTTACTCTCCTTAAGATCACCATGAGTGAACAGATACCTGTTCATGCAGCAGCATAAAGGACATTTTCAATTTGTGCACACGTCAGACTATTAAAGATACTAGTAAATTGTACATTCAGGTCTTTAGAACTTTACAGAACATTAGGATGGCACGTAGATTCTGTTTTCTCTGGATTTAAATGATAGCATTTTACTGACATGTCAATTTGCACAGCATTAATATATCTGGGTAATATAATCTACAGCTAATTTTATAGGAAGTAAAAAGCATCGGAATCTTTACTGACATGAGAAAATCACTCGGATTCAAAATTTACATTACATCAACTAATCCTGTCCGAACAGGTCTTACAATAACAATCATCATTTTCCATCATTCGAATTTTGTTCAAAATATCGTGGGGCACCAAATCCACTGAACTCAGTATCGAGAACCTAATCGAGTCAGGGGCTGAGTGTATTGTTACATTTCTGCACGGCAGACAAAAATAGGTACATACATGTGAGGAATCTTTGGTAGGGCTAAATCTGTACAGCTGTGGTCCTCACGGTGTTTTGTTTTTTCCAAAGGAGCCACACGTTTAGGGGAGAATCAACAGGAACAACATTTACACAGATCACCAAAGGTCTGCTCGTTCAGGAAATCTGATTATTTATCTTTACACAACCTACAGCGCATCCCTGAACGCAGCTAATACAAAGTGATTCATGCAGACCTCTTTTATGTTAAGTCAATCACAAACTGCACTTTCACTTGTTTTTGCCTCTTGTCAGTATAGAAGCATGTAGGTTACATACTCTGCTGAGAAAAAGACCATTAGAACCACTAGGATTAAAACCTAATGTTTTTGCTTCCTAATGGTAATGGGCTTAAGGATTCCCTTTAGAGACCACTATTTTCCTTTAAGACACTTTTACATCACATTATCAGCCCATCAAATGCATCTGGAATCAGTCCCAGGTGACCTGACCATTACAATCCTTTACACTGTGACATCAACCCATCAAGAAAAGCCAAAACACACTACAAAACCACCAGGAACCACCAAAACATTTACTGGTGTCTTTGTTTTTTTCAGCCTGGTAATACTGGTTTAGTGGGTCATTACCCACTGAATGGCCCCCTGACTCTGGCCCACCCTCAACATCTTTAAAAAGCTAATACATAAAATAAAAGCAAAAATACAAACCCTTATTCTTAAATAACAATTTCTCGCCATATTTTAGAGCCGTTATTTAATAATCAGCTCCCCCATCTGAGAGGAGGAGTTCACGTACACATGGCAACCCGGCCGAACTCGTGTTTCCTGTCCATTGCTATTTAGATCCCTGAAGGAAACAACGAGCAGACAGCTGAGACGGGCCGGTTAGAGAGAGCCGGTGTTCTAAGCCTCAACCCCCTTATCAGAAAGTGTGACCAGCATTAAAATAACAATTAGGATATTTTGATAGCAGAAATCAGCGTAGCAAGGAGTAAGCGGCAATATTAACATTAGTCTGTATGATAGACTTGAAGCAAGCCCGAATTAACACGAAAAACACAGGTTACCACGCTGTAGTAATGAAGTGCGCATGCTCGGTAGGACCACTCGATAGGTAGGACAGACTGTTGGAACACCTGTTCACGCCGAGGTTTAGATGTTTTCGTTTCTCACAGAAATGAAAATATGATGGATTTCTGATTCGGAGCAATGTTTACTGCACCGTACTGCCAAGTTACCATTCCCCTCTACCAGAACAGTAATGCTCGACCTGCAGTCAGGCCGGTCAGTCACCTTGTGATCCGCGAGGGAAAAAACACATCACAACTCCAGAAAAAGGGGGGAGTTTTACGTCTTCTGTCAAGTATTTTAACCTCTTTTCATTCCCATTATGGGTGTTATTCTGCGCAATCTCCAAAACGTGGTTCCCCTCCGACGCGCCAGGCTGCGCAGAGACGTGGAGACCCTGCGACACATTCTGGGGGTCCAGAAATTTGATCTGGGCATCATCTGCGTGGACAACCGCAAAATACAGCATCTCAACAGGCTCTACAGGAAGAAGAACGAGCCCACAGACGTGCTGTCCTTCCCCTTCTATGAGGTAAAGATACTAAAACCTGAACAGCCTTTACAGACGCCGGTCACTGTCTGAGGATCAGCTAACAGGCTACACGAAGCTGGTCAGCTTCTTGTTCGGATTTTCCCGTTCCACCTTAAATGGTTCATTCTGCCCGAGGAATGTCAGAATGTAATTGCTGCACCATTTAAGGTGGAACGGGAAAATCCAAAAAAGAAGCTGGCGAATAGGCAAACCGCTTCACCCTCGTACAGCCTGCTGTGGCAGTTCATATTAAACTCTTAAGCGGACTCTTACAAGAGGGTTTTTTTTTCTCCTGAAGGACCTGCGGCCAGGGAAGCTGCCATGCGTCCTTCACAGAGATGAGTTTAATCTAGGAGATGTTTTCCTGGGGGTGGAGTATGTGATGCAGCAGTGTAGAGAATCATCCTGCGATTTTCATGGAACTCTGACAGTAAGTATCTCTGAATGGTAATTCATATGAAAAGGCCGTTTACAGAGCGCGTGCCATGGCTTTTGTTGTGTTGTTCAACAGGTGGTCGCTGCACACGGAATCTGTCACTTACTGGGGTACAGACATGAGACAGAAGAGGAGTGGGATGAGGTATGAATGAATAAATGAATGACAGTAATGCATCACAGGGGAATGCCACTCATTTTTAAAAATTTCCGCGTAATTCAGTTGTTGAGATGTAACCTAAGTCGGAGTGGTTTGATGCAAAAGGCTGCATTCTAGAGAAACTTGGATTCATAGTTCTTCACAGTGGTGGTGATGGGAACCAGGGGTCACAGTACCTACAATTCAAAGATAGCCGTTGTATTTACTATCCAAAATAACCAGTGAAGCTACACTACAGAGTTTTATGTAACATCGGGTACTATTTTTCCCCTTAAAACACCTTGCATGCACCTCTCTGCCATGAATGGCTTTTGAAAAATACATTTTATGCCAAAATCTACTCAAAACTACTGTAAAACATGAGAGCAGCACATTAACTATTTCATGTAATAACTTTGAGAGGTAGCTTTTACAGACATTCAACTCTTCAGATGTCTGGTTCCCATCAGCACCATGGAGAATAATTCTGACAGTAAATGAAGCTGCAGGTCTGGTCAGCTGCCACCATCAGGTGAAAGAAAGAATTGCAATGTACTGGCTGGCGGGCTGCTTAAAATACACTGTAAAACAGAAACAGGGGGCCAATTAAAATCTGTCTGTGGGCCCCATTTGGCCCTGGGGCTGGACTTTGGACACCCCTGGTCTAAGCTAAGTGACTTATTTAGGACTTCATTCTCTCAGACACTCAATTCCAGTTATTCCTAATTAACTGCTACAGGTAACATGACCTGCCTAAACCTCAATTAAATGGAATTATACAACAGTTAGTCCCGGCCACGCAAGCTGATTGGTTGAGAGGCGTCCTAACCCAGAGCCGTATCAACGGAAGTCCAAAATGCTTGATGGTCACGTGATTCACGTAGACTTCAGGTAGTTCCAGGAAGTTGTTTGCGGGCAATTTAAACCCACAAACACCGAGCGACAGAACTGCGTCTTTTGGTACTTTAAAGTCAATAAATGCACTGATTTACAATATTTATATAGAAAACCAACGTATGTAGTTACAACAATATGATATATTTAAAAGTCAAATTCGCTACTATTTGAGGATTAAACAGCTGTCGTTACCTGCCTTTCTGACATGTTAGGTTAATGTAAACATGGTTTCAAAGTGTGTTTTCGTTGTTTCACTGTTTTTGACTTTTCAGTATTATAGATATTATGTTCTTAAACTTGTATGGTAGTTAAGATCAGTCATATCCTAATGTTTATTGATATACTTAGAGGGAGGGGAAGGGAAGGAATGTTTCAAAATTAAGATCAGATTAATTTTCAACATAAATAAATATAATTAACATAG
>JAILXH010230520.1:32062-44748 GCA_023558415.1 Piaractus mesopotamicus | reverse complement strand
CTCTCTCTCTCTCTCTCTCTCTCTCTCTCTCTCTCTCTCTCTCTCTCTCTCTCTCTCTCTCTCTCTCTCTCTCCCCGCAGCTGGAGGGCGCTATTTTAATTTCTTGACTTTAGATCAAAATTTACAATTCTAAGTCTAAACAGAACACATTTCTCATTACGAGGAGCTGAAACATTAATATATTTAAATAATTGGAAGAAATATCATATTAAATACTCAAATATAAATAAATGGGAAGTAGTATTATTAGTAGTAATAATAACAATCATAATTATAACAACAACCACGATAATAATAAAAAAACATTATTATTATTATTGTTGTTGTGATACATTTATTAATAACAATCTTAGGATATCTGTAAAGTTCACTCTGTGGAGAAACATATACATCATACATGTCATATATTTCCAAATAAACCAACGGATAAGACAGAATTAAGTCAATTAAAACTTTACAGATGGGTTTGATACAGGTCCACGACATTGCAAGTTATTATTTAAATTGTTCCAAGGATCGTGGGGCATCATAAGAATAAGATCACTTCTGAGTCCATTTGCTGATCTAAATAATGAAACAGGCAGTCAGTCCAGTGCGGATGGGTTTGTCTCAGTCGTGTTCTACTGTTTCATTTGACTGGGCCGACATACTGCTTTGGGAACTGGTTATTACTAAATGGTAAAGACAGTCACAAGAAATGAATAAATAATTATAGCTAGTAACGCCATGCATTTCCATTTAATGGTCTTTCATGATGAACATTGCTGGCTCTGTCGCTTCTTCACTTCTCCATAGAAACAGTATCTGCTAACCGTTGAAAACGCGCATGCTCACTGAACTGCGTGTTGTAAGCGCGTGCTGTCTGTATCTTAGCGACGGAGGAACGGCTCAAAAATGGGTGTGCACGAACACACGACAAAAATAATATTCAACCACTCCAAAAGTACTTTTTGTATTTTTAAACATATTTAAACTTTTTATACACCTTTCTATTGATATTAGCACAAAACATTAAAAATAGCAATTGTTTTGGAATAACATGTGATTACCCTCAGAACGGGTACCCCCACGTAGAAACTTAAATTGGTCCAACTGTGTTTCCGTTTGACAGCTGCTGCTTTCGCGGCTTATCAAGAAAGTTCTTCTGAGTTCAAGAAAATCGCAGATCAGTGCTGAGCAGTGTTAGAGGAACGCGTGTTTGGGAAACATTTAGGGGATGGATGAATGAATTAGTTGTTTTCGTTTGATTAAATTCATAATATTGACCTTTAAGGAGTTACAAACAAGTTCTCTTTGCAGCTGGCTAGCACCGTGAGTAGTCGTTAGCTAACTAGCTAGCTGGCCACACTGTGAATGAGCAGACTTGTCCGTTCACCATTGTTCTCCCCTTGTAACGTTAAAGGTACTTTGTTTACTTATATTTTGCATATTCAGTTCTGTTTACAAACTGTTAGTTCATCACTAGTATACACGTATACATGTGAAAATATGTCTAAAGTCGCATTAAAATAAAAATAACGGGGCAGCAAGCGATGAAGCTCGCTCGCGTTGTTATGAACATAAGAAAGTACATTGCATTTTGTTTTCAATTTTGTGTCTGTTTGTCAGTGGACATCCCACAGATGGAAAATTTTATTTTGTATGAAGAAATTGGACGAGGAAGCAAGTCCATTGTTTACAAGGGCAGAAGGAAAGGGAGCATACATTTTGTGGCAATTATCTGTAGTGAGAAATCTAAGAGGCCTGAATTAACAAATCATGTAAGTAAGAAAATAATTATTACTGCTTTTAATGAACCACTACGAGTCAGACCAAAGCATAAGTCCTAATCTGTGTAATCTATGTGCTTTTCTTGTGTTTCAGCAGTTTTAATTTGAGTTAGATTGGATTAAATTGCTTGGCCCTTTTGCTTCTTTGTATCTAACTCACTGAAACTCTATATTCATGGCGTTAACAGGTGCGGCTTACGCATGATATCAAGCATGACAACGTGGTCTCTTTCTATGAGTGGTATGAGACCAGTAACCACCTCTGGCTGGTGGTTGAGTTGTGCACAGGTAATGTCTCAGAAATGGGTATTATTTAGTTGTAGCTTTCTCCTAGAGCTTTCAAATAATTACATACGCTCGATTGGCTGAAAACAAAAATCAGGAAACTCAGTTCTTAAGGCATTACGTATAATCTGCTTTATTTTGTATTTTTCCCATGTTTGTCTGCAGGGTAAAAAAACAGTATTTTAATCTGTTTACTATATGTTTCTATAGGAGGAACATTACAGGCAGTTATTTCCCAGGACGAATGCTTATCAGACGATATTGTGCGTGAATTTGCCATGGATTTAATTAAAGGGCTCAAGTACATACATGACTCAGGCATAGTATTCTCTGACCTCACCCCTGCTAAGGTATGTCTCCGTATGCCCACACAAAGTCGCCCAGTATCAGCTGTGTTTCTTTTTATACAAAGCCCTGAGGCATTACACATTGTAAAAAAATTAAACAAATTATTTTACTGCTGTGTTAATAGGTTGAGACAGGTGCTTTGATAACTGGTGATGTCTTACTGGAAGAATTAGTTAATTATTATCCTTTTACATGCTGCTCCACTCATCTTGACTGTGCATGTTGTATAGATTTTGCTGGACGGTCCAGGCACTCTGAAGTACTCTAATTTCTGCCTGGCCAAAGCACAAGGGGAGAACCTGGAGGAGTTTTTTGCTCTTGTAATGTCAGAAGATGGAGGAGACAGCAAAGAATGTGCCACTCCTAGGAAAAATATCAAGAACCGAACACAAGGTCCTCACTCACCATCAACACACTACACATAGATATTATGTATAATTCTATTATTATACTTAAACATAGCGTGTAGGTCTGTTTATTTAGTCAATAATTAGTAGGTAAATTAACAGTAAAGTTTTTGTTACTTTTCATAAACATAAACTATTAACTTTGATGAAGCATTTGTGACTGTAGTGCCCGCCTGTTTTTAAGAAGTTAAGGGACAATTCAGAAAATCCGTTTGTCTGTGGTTGGACATTCTCATATTGCTTTGATATTGTCTTCTTCAGGCTCCCCTCTGTACTGTTCTCCAGAGGTGCTAAGAGGGGACAACACCAGCATCTCCAGTGACCTGTGGGCATTGGGGTGTATTCTCTATGAGATGTTCACAGGTGAGAATATTTTTAAGCATTCATGCTGCTCAGAGAAGTCTTTTGCAGACTATTCTATTTCTATTATTTTACTGACAATCAAAATAACCTTACAATAGACATCTTGGCCTTTAGAGAAATTTCACAGTGTACTCTCACTTCAGTTGTGAAGTAGTGACAATGCACCCATTTCCAAAAGGAACGATAATATTGAGAATGCATAGTGAATCCTTGCTATCGTAGCACTGCCTTGCTTGTTAGCTTTAAGCAGTGTTCATTTTACCACCCATTCCTGTCCAGTCTTAGGACTAAAATACACGAATAAGGCTGAAGTTTGGGTATGTTATGTACTGAATCTGTCATTTTCAACCCCATACAGATTTTTTGTGTTTTCATATTTGTCTCACTTGGCAAAAGTCATGATATTGTTTCAGTAAAAAAGTGTTGGTTATTGACTGACACTTTCTTCATTATTACTATACTCAGTTAATCCTGCAGGAATATACACATGGAAAGCGTGCCAGGTTGTATGCATGTTGAGCATTAAGCACTGCAAATAAATAAGTAGGTACATTTGGTGTGTTTAGATTTGATGTAAACCATGGTGTGGTGCTCAGTACCTACAATTAAGCTGTACTTTTCTTTACTTATTCTTTACTGTAAACATAGTAGTAAAGTTGTAAACAACAAATTAAAATACCTCTCAAAGTTAAAAGCAGCATATCATTTTAAGGCAAAACAAAGTGATCTAGCAGAGCAATGTGAAATAGATGTCATTACTCTGTGTTTCACTATTTTTCTGACTTTCTGTAGGGTTTAAAGATTTATATATATGCTCACAGTTGGGGTTATTGGTAGATTTGAAATTAAGATTATACATAAATAAAGCTGCAGTGTCATGTGTATAGCTGGAGGGTTGCATATTCATATATTTCCCTAAAACCAGTCCTGCTTTTGGAGATCTCCACTAAATGTCCATAAATATGCTATATGCTCATCTGTATGCCCGCAGTAACAACCTCTCCTATTTTGGGAAGGCTTTAGATGTTGTGGATGTTGTAACATTGCTGTGAGGATTTGATTGCATCCAGCCATCATTTGGATATATATTGTACCTTACTGCTTGGATTAGCTCCATCCCTTATTTGCCCCACCTGATCCAGCTTATGCTTGTCTCCAGAAGTCATTGATTAGCAGGATAAGATATATGGGAATTGGGTTGGGGTTGAAACCCACATGAACGTAAATCTCCGGAGGAAAGCTGGTGACCATGTCCCTAAAACATTCTGAAACTTTGCAGTTAAGCTACCTTACAGGCCAAATAGCCACTACAAGATATTACAGCATGGGTGATGCAAATTCATGTGGTCCTTTTGTCTTTTTTCTGTAGGAAAACCACCATTCTTCTCAGAGAGCTTCACTGATTTGGTTGATCTGATTTTACATGAAGATCCTTCACCCCCAATGCAGAAAGGTTTACTAGCAACTGTTATCAAATATTGTGTAATTAACATTTTAGAGGTTTTAAATAAAATGTCTTAATCTTACATGTTTGTTCTTAAAGGGCCCAGTTGTTCACAGCCCAGTCCAGAGTTTCAAAGCCTGCTACGCGGTTTACTGCAGAAGGACCCTCTAAATAGGTACATACACCACCCATCTTCAGTACACACTGACCGACTACTTAATCAATTTACACCTCCTTGTTTCTACACTCATTGTCTGTTTTATCAGCTTCACTTACCATACAGGTGCACTTTGTACTTCTACGATTACAGACTGTAGTCCATCTGTTTCTCTGCATACTTTGTTAATCCAGTGTCACCCTGTTCTTCAATGGTCAGGATCCCCAAAGCAGGTATTATTTGAGTGGTGGGTCATTCTCAGCACTGCAGTGACACTGATGTAGTGGTGGTGTGTTGCACTGGTGCGAGTGGATCAGACACAGCAGTGCTACTGAAGTTTTTAAACATTGTGTCCACTCTCTGTCCATTTTAGACACATCTACCTTGTTGGTTCACCTTGTAGGTGTAAAGTCAGAGACAATAGCTCATCTGTTGCTGCACAGTTTGTGTTGCTCATCCTCTAGTCCTTCATCAGTTATCACAGGGCATTGTTGGTTGGATATTTTTGGTTGTTGGACTGTTCTCAGTCCAGCAGTGCTACTGAGGTGTTTAAAAACTTCAGCAGAACTGCTGTGTCTGACCCACTCGTACCAGCGCAACACACACAGCAGTGCTCAGAATGATCCACCACCCAAATAAAACCTGCTCTGTGGTGGTACTGTGGGGGGTCCTGACTGATCAAGAGCAGGGTATAAGGGGGCTAACAAAGTATACAGAGAAATGGACAGACTACAGTCTGTAATTGTAGAACTACAAAGTGCATCTGTATGGTAAGTACTGATAAAATGAACAAAAAAAAGTGTAGATACAAAGAGGTGTATTTAATGAAATGGCTGGTGTCAGGGCTGCATGTGGTCATATATGTGCGAACTGATTTATTGTCTATTTTTAAATAAGTAAATAATCATATTTACCCAACAACCATCCGCAAAATGCTCAGCTGCCAAACCACAAAAAACTTTGTAATAGTGTAATAATTTTCAATAAATGAAGGCAGCCTTGTATAAGAGTAATCCAATTTTAGCAGCCCTGCTCTAAATACTAAAAAGATTAAAAAGCTGAGTGTACCATTAAGACAGAGTGACTCGTAGTAAAGCATACATTCTTTCCACATCACTGAATCTGTCAAAATGCATCAGCTTTCAACACGTGAGCTTTAGGAGAGATGCTAATACTATTATTCCATACAGGCTAAACTGGGAGCAGTTGTTGCTGCACCCTTTTTGGAGGGGAGCGTTTTCAGTGGAGGCCTCCTCAGACGTTGCTGAAGATGAAGATGCCTCTCTTAGCTCCAGGTAATTTTCATTGTAGTGACAGCATCACAGAGTGCTTCCCTGTGCTGTTTACTCTCTTCTCCTTTCAGTATAAGGCAGATGCACCCATCCATAGCAATTTGGTGAAGTATTTTATAGCT
Organism: Piaractus mesopotamicus; assembly: GCA_023558415.1. NCBI lineage: Eukaryota > Metazoa > Chordata > Actinopteri > Characiformes > Serrasalmidae > Piaractus > Piaractus mesopotamicus. The sequence goes on along the minus strand of JAILXH010230520.1, from coordinate 38,561 downwards.
GGAAATATTTGTCTCCTTCACCACAACATTCAAATACATTTTATGCTGTAGCCATAATTGTTTTTATTTGAAATACCATATTTATTGATATTATATTTTGCATTTCAACCATTAAAAGGCCTCTTTATTTTTAGCTGTAAAGGAAGTAACACTGTTACAGATTGTAATTTTAATTCAACTTTATACACAAAGAATATGCCTCAGACTGCTATGGGTTTGGTGGATGGACAGTCAGGCCCACACTACATTTTATACACAGGGTGTGTATATATCCTGTCCTGTGTTCTACACAATAGGTCTTTGTGGCACTCAGTGAGGACTGTGGTGTACATTTCTCTATGTATAACTTGACTGATCATGCTTTGTTGGAAGATCTAATTAAAATTGTTTTGATGTGTTATTTTTATAACTGACTTTGTAGCAGTATTCAGTTTTTTAATTTAAAAAAAGATGGACTGTGTAGTAATATAAAGTGAACCAGTACACTCAACTGCACGTGACTAACATTTGACAACCCTTTGAAATGGTTTGATATTGTCATGAGGAGTTGTCGGATGTGTTAGCGCAGGGAAAACATAAATATCCACAGTGAGAGGGGTCCTTACACTAATATAGCTTATATAGGTATGGCATTTGTAGAGTTTTATAGGTATATAGCCTCCACAATCCATGATGCTGCTGTAATCTAGACTGAATGAAGCTTATTCATGTTAAGAATCCACATTCATGGAAAACGTCACATTAACAGTAAAAAGAAAGGGCTATTGAAACAAGGCATAACTGAAATAATAATTTAATCTAGGCCTGTAGAGAGGAATAAGCTGCCACTCGTGCTGGGGGCGAGGATTATTTTAGCGCTGCCAGCAGTAACTGTGAGTAGGCCATAACAAAAGCTATTGTGAGACACTGAGGGGCCTTGCAGGCTGAAAGGGGGACATTTTTCATGATAGATTATGATAATACCTCTCAGTTTCTAATTCTGCCATTAAACTGTGACGACAGCAAAGTCCTCAGCATGTGCGCTGCTCAAAAGTAATCTTGCATTCCTCAAAATTAAATGAGGTATTATTATCTTTATACTTCAGTTTGGTTTTTGCCGTTTTGAACAACCAGTGCTTTAATGGAAGACATGTAAGCACCAGCATATTTACTTATTGTTATTATTATTTTATTTAATCTATGTAAATGTTTAATCTGATCTTCTAAATCGTTGAATATTATCCTATGTATCTTGTAACTTACCTTAAACAAAAGGGGTGCAGGGCAAAACAACCAAACACAATTTTTCTGCTTTTATTGTGTTGTATTGTAATGCTGTTTGTCTATAATATAAAAATAGTGAATTATGAAAAAAAGAATAAGCATCAGCGGTCAGTAGTGAGATTAACCCAGTGTCTGCTTGCATTGTGTATGCCTGCATGTTTCAGCGTACAGTTGGAGTCCGTGTCCTCTCAGGCAACACTAGAGGCCCAGACAGCAGCAGCTGCTCCAACTAACCCACAGCTCAGCAAGTCCTTTACATTAGGTAATGTGGCAGGCATGAGATCGCACACGTACAGCTCATGCTCTGTGATATATGCCTGCATTGCAAATGTATATACTGGTTGAGTGCACCCTCTAAGGGAAGGTCGAGAGTGTTTTGTGGGTAATTCGGTGTGTTTATTTGAGGCACACATAATACTACATTTAATGGGTCAGTGACATGCCATGCATTTTCTTGTGTGTAAGTCTCATTATTTTCCTACTAAATAGGTTCATAAATACATGACATCACATTATTATATAGTACCTCCTTTATGTGATTACATATTTAGTTCATATTCAGCACAAAATAAAATTTTAGGTATTTATGGTCTTAAAGATCTGAAAACGTCAAGTGGTGCGAACTTCCAACTATATGGGCAAATTAGGTAAACTATTAAAAAGGGAAATTTGGTCATATAGAATTTTAAATACAATTGTTTGGTGTAATTTTATGTTTGAAACCTTTTTAAGTCATAACATTGTTAAATAAGCCAGCTTTGTAAATATTCAACTAATTGAAAAACTTTGCGAATTCTGATTTCCTCACATGTCACACAGCACAAACAACAACACAAGACTTTTAACCAACATGCTTTTAAGATTGAGTGGGGGTTATTGCATCATAAAGAAGACCCCAAGTGGCCTCCATGGTGCAATGCTGCGAAGCGCTTTTAGGAGTTTGAAAAACTCATTTTTTTTTATTTTGGTTTAGCTGGTACAATTTCCCAAGTCAGATGGAAAGATTTGGCATGTGAGTTGATGGGAGTGAGGGCAAAGGTTTTTACAGATGTCCCACTACAAAGACAGTTCAGATAAGTTTTCAGTAATCATAAATAATTTAAAAATATAGTAATATTTTATTAATATGTGGTTGCACCACTTGACATTTTCTCAGGGGTAAAATGGGTTATCTTTAAAAAAAAAAAAAAAAAAAAAGAATTTGTACCATTATACCATCATAGAAACTATGAATCAAATATCAATACGTGGAATAGATTTATATGTGCATCATATAATTTAAATAATATATGTATTGTTTTTATTTGTTATTGGCCCTAATGCACACACATTTAGTCATGATTGAATTATTCTGTACTGATTTGTCTGCAGTTATCTACTGTTTTAAATATGTGTGTAAGACTATTGCGTCTCATCTTTCAGTATTGCTTTGCTGTACATGAGTGCGTACACGTGTATGCACGCACATGGATTAGACTGCAGTTGTTTAATACCACAAAAGAGGCCATAGGGCAGTGTCACAAAGACATGCAGCATGACGGAAAAGAGAGATATTATGTGAACGTGTGTTCTTTTTTGATTGCTGTATTATAGACATAGCACATTACATTCTGCAACAGTGTTTGACTCAATCTGCTCTAGCTCTCTGAACAGGTCTCAGTAAAACTATAATCAGTCCATCTCCTAATGACTTCATTCTAAATTTAAGACTGATAGTCTAACACAAGTTAGTTGTCATGTCAAATATTCAATGGATCTCTAGAGGCTGCTTTCAAAGAAGCAGGCATTTGATAAAGTTGCAAATGTGAATTTTAAGTGTATAATTTCACACTCTGTTTTATTACATATGTGTCTTTTTGTCTCTCATCTCCTAGACAATGTGACTGAATTTAGACCCAAGACTGTGTCAGACATAGATGCCAGAGAATCTATTTTCCTCCTCAGGTATGCCTGCCAACACAGACTCATGTTCAGCAGCAATTGTATTAAAATGTGAAATATCTCACAGCTTGTTAATTTACAGTCATTTGCAAAAGTGTGAACACCCCTGATCAAATGACGTTATGTTAATTTTCTAAGTGAAAATAAGTTAACACATCTACAGAGAACAAACTAAAATACGGCATTTTTCTGCAACTTTTACTGCACAATTTTTCTTTTTTTGCTGTGTTTAACATAATATGAAATGTAAAATGTTCCTTTAATTTTGCATAAGCCACATTTTTTTGTTTTTTTCCAACCTGTTAAATAAACAGTAATTGGACATTAACAACAACAAAACAAGTAATTAATTATTCATTTTAGAACTGTTTGTCATTTATTTCTCTGCTTTTATTGTTTTTGATGACAGCTCTTGTCCAACTCGAAGAACAAGCAGTACTGTGAAAGAGATGGACAACAGGGCAGTGAAGACAGAAGTGAGCACATAAATGCAGCACCCCTTTTTATTCATGAAATCAAAAAAGAGATCTTTCTCTGATCTCTGTATGTCCGTTTAATATATATTGATGATGGTGAGCCAGACGTTTCTCATGTTGGTGGTACCACACCGCCTCCTACTGGATAATCAACGACTTGCTGGAAAAAAATTACGTTTTCTTCTGTGACTTTGTCAGCCTCTTATTAGATTGTTTATTCAAAAGATGAATACACTCTCAAAGTATTTGTTTTAAAAACAACACATTGTATTCTTAGCTAGACACTTGTTCGTCTTTAAGGACAATGCATTTTGTGTTCCTTTTAACACAGAATGTGTTAAAGCAAAACGCAAAAAGTGTATTATTAACATACCCATTTTGATAGTCTATCTTATCTTGCTATTTAAAATGCACCTCATCACCCTAGTTATTATTTATATGTTTATTGGTTTCTCACAATAGCGCACACACATGATTGTCCATGACACAAAATGAATGAGGGGGAGGGAAAAAAACACAAGGCCAGCCATATGTTATAAGAATGAGATTTCAATGAGATATTACATCATTGTCTCACAGTAAAAAGTCTAAATGTCTCAAAACAAATAAGAATGTCTCGCACAAACCAGCCATTCAAGGTGAGTATTTGGAAGCTGTAAAGCCGTTAAAACTCTATTTATTTGTTTATTTATTTATGTGTTTGTTTATTTGCTTCCTGCAAATTAAAAGGTAGATTAATTTCTCCTCTCCTACTTAAAGTAAACCTTAACAAATAGGAATATCAACAAATAGGACGTTAGACAGTGTTTGTACTCCATAGTTGCAGAAAGACATAATATGTGGGCATTGCTTGTATATATGAATATAATCCCCAACAGAGCCTGAATTGCATCGATTACAGTTTCTCTCACTGAATAGTTTCAACAGATGAGCGCAGCGTGGTGTTATATACATTTTGTGAGCACACTTGAAATTCATCAGTTGATGAAACAAGTTTTGGATGAGGTGAAAAAATATACCAAATCACATCCTAATCTGGATTAACACTAAAAGCACCAGGCTCCTTATTCCAAGCTGAAACTGAGCCCATAGTAAGGATTTTAATTTAATGAACGTGTCATACAAATATGAAACCCGTCCTCGGGTTTACTTAAAGTTATTCAGATGCTCTCAGTGGCACAAAGTAGGTATTCGGTCTTTATCTGATCTGTATCAGAGCAATACATTAATGTCATTTCAACAACTACAAGAAAACTTCAGTTTGCCATCGAAACACTTTTTTGGATACCTTCAAATTAGAGACTTTAAGGAATGCTATAAAACTTCCTGTAAATCAAGACATACGCACCCCCATAGATTCTTTTCTGAAACAGGCTACGTGTCTCAAAAATGTTATATCTTCATCTTATACTATTTTACTTTCAAACTTGCCAAGCAATCTGCAGACAGTGCTATCAGGCTGGGAAAGGGATTTTGGTTAGCCACAAATAGATGAAAATGCGTCAGAAATTATAAGGTACATGGAAAATGTACTAGTTTGCAATAAAACCTTAGAAGCACAGTTTAAGATATTGCATCGTGTACACTGCACACCTTATATTCTAAATAAAATTGACCCACTAAAATCATCAGTCTGCCCAAAATGTAAAAAAGAGGTGGGTACATACTCACATATGTTTTGGTCCTGCCCCATCATTGCCTCCTTCTGGAACAGGATGAAATTAAAGCTTGAAAGGATATTCAGTTGCACCATAGAGAGCGACCCCTGTTTTTTTATACTAAGTATGGTTAAGGATGAGGTTAAACTTACATCTTGTCAAATCCAGCTCACTCACAAATTATTGTTCATTGCTCGTAAGTGTATCTTAATTAAGTGGCTAGATGACCGACCACCCACAATTAACGTTTGGCATAATGAAATTATGAAAATTCTTCCCTTTGAGTGCTTATATGCTGGAATTGAAGGTGATGATACAGAATTTGAGCGCACTTGGTCTCCCTTCCTTTCAAGTCTTCCACGTCATATATCTGAAATTTTTGAATGTGCTCAGGTTTGGCTGAGATGTTGTAAGGCGGATGGCTAAGGTTATTTGTATGTGTTTGTTTTTGAATGGAATGTTTAGAATGTCCACCATTATGTCTAGCAAGCTGTCTCTTGTTTCTTGTTGTTAGTGGGATGGGGTAGGGGGGTAGTCTTGTAGTTTCTTATCCTTCTCAGTTTTTGTTTTTTATATATATATATTTTTTTTCTTTCCTCTTTTCTATGATTGAAAATTCAATTATAATCGTTATTAAAAAAATGTTATTCAGATGCTCAAGTAGGGGATGCTAACTGGGAATCCCAGGTCACATCATACTGATATATGACTTCAAATAAAAACTCAAATGTACTGTCAGTGATATATTTCATTTGAATTCGTTTTGATTCAGTGCAAATTTAATATAATTTTGTTTGACTCAATGTACAGTTTTACTACATTGTAATGGTAGTACATAAAACCTCAAACCTTGAATTTACTTCGTGTGTTGTCTGTATCTCAGGACAGCAGCGTACTGGAGGAGCTTCAGAGTGATGGGTGTGCTAGCATTAAAGTGCTCTTATACACAGACTCAGACCTGACTGTGACTCCCATCATGGACAACCCAAAGGTACATCTGCTTGAATTTCTCTACATTGCTCATAGATTTGTGAATGTAACATCATATCTGTTTTTAGGATCTGCCATACACCCGGCAGCTGGGGTTCGTGTCCTTTTTGTATCAATTTCAGCACGTCTTCTATTGCCTTTCAGGATTTAAAGTGAAACAATGTAGTAGTA
>JAILXH010230520.1:6321-19296 GCA_023558415.1 Piaractus mesopotamicus | reverse complement strand
TCTCTCTCTCTCTCTCTCTCTCTCACTCTCTCTCTATTTGTCTAGTTTTCTATCTATCTATCTATTGCTCTCTCTCGTATGATTCTGAGGTTGTTCAACAAACTGATTTGTTGATTATTGGAATATTAACAGGGAGTGATCTGTTATGAACGGAGATAGAGAATGTAGCACCTAGAGCTATGTGAAAAAACATGGATGGAAATCATGTTAGTAAAACACACTGCAGCATTTCAGTAAGGGCTGAAATTGTGGAGACCTTTTTCCTCAGTTGACAAATTTTTCGTCATTTGATTGATGGCCTCCAGCACTGGCTCAACAGCTACCAATTTCTGACTGGTAGACTGCCAATAACTGGCAAAAGTTGTGCCCTCTAGCATTTTGTGAAAGTGCCCAAATTTAGTCCTCTACTGTGCCTTGCTTGTGCAGTAGTTGAAGTTGTTTGAGTAGGGTTGCTTTTGGGCACTTATTCCTAAAGCCATAGCATAAACAAAATTATGTTCTCATTACGGTGCTGGAAATGGCTGTAAAACCTTGAACTCATAGAAAACCTCAAACCCAGCTTATTTCACACTTTTGGTTCCACTTAGGAACCATCTGTATGTGCAAAACTGGTAACTCCGGGCGAAGAGAAGCAGGTTACCCTGATAGTTTTATCAAGTTGAAGTGTTGCACAGCTCAAGGCTTTTGCATATGGCCCTTCAAATGCTTTATTTGGCACATTATTTTTAGTGTTACCTCTCCTGCTTGGCGTCAGGGAGGCGCAAGGGAGGCGCCCTGCTTAATGAGGGGATTTTTTGGCTGCGTATCCAGCACGCTGTAATGAGAACACAAGCCGTGGAGTGCACTGGCAGGATGCGTACCTCTGTGCACTGCGCCCTAACACCTTGACTAACAATTGCTTCTGCTCTCAGAGGAGAGATGGAGAGCACACCTCCATTCTAGGACACGCGGCTGATAAGCAAGTCTGGCTTGCTGCGTTAATAGGCTCAATAATCAGGGAGCAAGCCGCCTTTCCACCACTCTCTCACTTTTTCTTTCTTTATTTCTATTTTTCTCTCTCACGCTCTCTCTGTCTCTCTCTCTCTCTCTCTCTCTCCTTCTTCTCATTCTCTGTCTCCCCTCCGTCCTATTTAACTTATAACACTTAAACTGTTGAAACTGCTCTAAAGCTGTGAACTCGTGCTGATTCTCATGCACTGTGCATAACCTTTGGAGCTTTTTATTGTGTAATCAGTGGCAGGTTATGTATACTTGAGCTGCCGATGTAGGGAATGATAGATAATCAACTGTCATTACACTGCATGACAGTGTAAATCAACTCTGTGCATATGTATATGAGACAAATAGAGGAAACATACAGACACAGTGTGTGTGTGTGTGCGTGTGCGTGTGCGTGTATGTACTAGTGTATTAGGGCTGCACAAAAAATCCTACATTAATGGTTATCGTAGTTTTTGGGCTGCACTAATGATTGATTTTTACCTTGCTGTGAGTGTCTGCCATGAACACACTATTAAGGGCTGAGGTGGCTGAACAGAGAGTGAAGCAATTAGATTGATTGAGTATAGTGTTAAGAGTTATGTCTAATATTAGAGCATTGAACCCCAAGTCTCCAGCATGCAGACAAAGTGACTTAGCTACTTGGCTATCAGTAACTATGTTATACTTAATAGTTTTGTACAGTATAACAGTAATAAGGTATATTGCAGTATGTAAAATGATGCCTGTATTTAAAACTGGTTTGAAGGTATGTAACAAGTGGATACTGCGTACCCTAATAATGAACTACTACCCTATAGTAATACTTAAAACTTAGTACTTAGTCTTAGTGTTGTGTAAAACATGTGAGGCAGTAATGACTACTATAACAAACCTGATATACTGCAGTATGTAAAACGATGCCAGTATTTAAAACAGATGCAGAAACAAGTGGGTACCGCCAACCCTAATGATGAACAACTAGCCTATAGTAATACTTAAAACTATAACACCTTTGTGTTACTCACACCATTCATTCATTCATTTATTTATTGGTATTGAGCATCCATACCAATCTCGCTCATTCCAGATGAATGTCATTCAGGTAATCCAACAGATTTGAATTGGTTAAAATAAAGCAGGCTTTAACCATGTCAGATCAGTGTGAGCCAGTATGGTTTTAATATATTGCAATGCATCTTGCAATCACAATATATAGCAATATAATCCCAATATGATGTTTCGACCATGCAGCACTGATGTGTACATGCTTGTTTGTGTGCAGAGTGTATGTTTTCATGTGTGAAGGAGTAAGTATGCTATGAGGCTGATGTAGGCAGTAATTGTAATGCCTGAGAGTGCTGACCTGTTAGAGAACCTCTGCTGATTCAGAGCTGGCCTAGCTCAGGAAATAAGACATCAAGGTCTGAGAAAGAGAGGGAGAAATGCAGGAACAGGACATTAGAAATGTGTAGGGGGGTGCATACTAATACGTACAATGAGTTTGAGAGAGAGAAAGAGATTATGTTCAAGTGCTCAAGTACTCTGTGTGAAAAAAGAAAAATGTGCTCAATTCAGAGTGAGAATGCTTTTAATTCAGAGTGAGGGGGAGAGTACAGTGCAGACTGAATTCCAGGTCAGGCTGCAGCTGGAGGAGGTGTGTGCGTGTGCTTGTGCTGTGTTTGTGTTTGCAGCAAAGATGATGAAAGGTCTATATGCACTCATCCCTTAAGTGGCATGTATTAGAGCCCAAGGCTGAAACTGGGCATCACAGTATTCTTCCATTAAATATTTACAACGCACCCTCTCTCTCTCACACACACAGACACTGTGAATATTCCATCACTCTCTATCAATTCTCCACTATAATTCGCATCCATACTCTGTGTTGATCCCTGTATAACTACATAATTATCCGTTCTGGGCTGTGCTATAGCCTGCTGTATCCTGTATCATCTCACTCTATGCCATGAACCTCCTCCTCACATGTTTAGTGAAGAGACGCTGCTAAATCAGTCATGAGCCTGCCATGCAATATACATAGCTTTAGGGCTTTTGATTCGGGTACAGAGACACCTCTGATTACCAGAGCTACGCTTACTGAGTTACTACCGTCTGCAGTTGAGAGTGTTGTACATTGCTTTCATTCACTTCATATATCTAGCTTAAAGGCCTATACCAAACACAGCTAATCCCAAAATAAAGTTGGCATCGTGTTTGAAATGGCAATAAAAACAAGAGCAGTGATTAATGAAATTTGTTTGACCTGGATTAAATTGAAAATGATGTAAAAATGCAATATTTGATGGTTTTTCATTGTTTTTCATAAGTAGGCTTTCATTCCAAATTATGTGCAACACGTTCCAAAAAATCTGGAACAGGAACATGGTTACCACTTTATTACATCACAAGCAGGATTTTTTGCCATTTATGTGTTATAAAAGTCTTTAGCTGTGCAACAGTACAGGGCATTTGTTGTCATATTTTCAGTTTAATAATCAACACACATTCAATAAGAAAGACAGATCTGAACTGCAGGCAGGCCAGTCTAGCCCCTGCACTCTCTGATTACGCAGACATGCTGTTGTAACACGTGCAGAATGTGGCTTGCTGGTGTCATGTTGAAGTAAGCATGGATGTCCCTGAAAAGGATAATGCCTAAAAGCCTGCAAAGCTTGGCTCATCAGAACACAATACACGTTTCCCCTGTGTAACAGTCCTTTTCAGATGAGCTTGAGCCCAGAGAAGTTGGCAGCGTTTCTGGCAGTTGTTGACATGTGCCTTTCACTGTTCATAGTACAGTCTTAACGTGCACTTGTGAATTCAGCAGCAAACAGTGTTTATTAACAATGGTTTGTCAGAGTATTTCTGAGCCCATATGATCATATCCATCAGACAAGCATGCCGGTTTTAAATGCAGTGCTGTCTGAGGGATCGAAGGTCACAGGCGTTCACTTGTGGTTTTCGGCATCGTTCTTTATGCACAGAGATTTCTCCAGATTCTGTGAATCTTTTGATGGTGATATGCACTTTGGACTATAAAATACTTAAAATCCTTGCAATTACTCACCAAGGAATATTATTTTTAAACTGTTGGATTTTTGCTGATGCATTTTTGGCAAAGTGGCGAGCCTCGACCCATCGTTGCTAATAACAGTCTAGGCCTTTTCCTGGATACTCATTTTATATCTGAGCATGATTACATCACCTGTTTAAGGTGTCAGTGTTCCTAGTATTAAATTCACCCTTTCCAACTTTTTTGGAACGTGTTGCAAGCATCAACTTCAGACCGAGTGTATATTTAGGAAAAAAACAATGAAGTTAATAAGATAAAACATTAAATGTCTTGTCTTTGTACTGTTTACATTCAAATACAGGTCAAAGTACGTATATAAATCAATCACTGCTTTATGTTTTTATTAGCATTTTATCTAGTATCTAGATTTTTTGGAATTGGGTTCATTTCAGCTTATACTATTCCTATTTTCTTTTTTTTCTTTTTTCAAAACAATACACTCATTATGAACATATGCTATCTCATGTCTCTGACTACCCAGTGTGATGTTCTGAAGCTACATTAGTGCTAATGAAAGTGTGTTTGGTTGTGTGATGGGCTGTGAGGGATGATTAATGGGGTTGAGAGAGAGAAGGGCAGATGAAACAGTGTAATGAAAGCCCTGGCTGGCAGGACTGATTTACATAGTTCTTTATTCAGGGCCAGGTGTGCTGCTTCTTCAAATGGACACAATTACAGCCTCTCTACACCCCTGCCCCCCAACCCTCCAACCTCCGATCCAGAGCGCACACACACACACACGTACACACACATACACATCCTACAGAGACCCATAATAGCAGCTTTACAGGCTCTGAGTAATCTCATACACATGCACAAACAAACTGGTATGAGAGGTAGGGGGGTCTCAGATGGACCTACTTAGCTACTGCCATATCTCCAACACCCTCTTAGCCAAACAATTTGCCTAATCTTCTTAATGTAGAATTAACCCACTTCCCATCATTTAATGCCTAAATTAAGGCTTGTGTACAAATAATTTACTCTGGCAGCTGAAACTTTGAGTGAAAATCTGTGATCAAGAACCTTCCTTTGCAGTTCTAAATATATAAATGTGTGTTTAACAATGCAAATGGTAAAATGTAAGCATGGTCATTAAGTACAGGTTATTCATTTTTCAGGAGATTTCTAGGGAGATTAGATGATAAGATAATCCACTTGTATTAGGAAGAGGAAATGCAAAGTAAAATAAGTTAAAAAAAAAAGCAAACATTAGTTTTGAAAACTGGAGTTCAAAAATAATTAAAAGATACAGAAAAAACGAGACTCCTAAGAACCATACCAGACATACATAACTGTACACAACTGTCACCATCAGATACACAGTTCTTAAATCTTTCATCTTTGAGAGATAATAGAAGCTATTACTGAGAAAAGGAAACAGACAAAAATACGAAAAGTTTTCAGTCAAATGCAGAAGCTGCTGGTGTTTTCAGAACAGTGAACTGACAGTCCAGACCTCAACTTGATTGAAAGTGTTTGGGATTCACTGGATCGTAAGAAGCAAAAAATACAAAGTACAAAAATACAAAGACTGAACTTTGGAGGTGTGAAAAAGTATCCCTGCAGATTTCTTTGAACAACTAAAAGCAAATTAAGCTTATTAAAGGAAGGAAGCTGCAATAATGGAAAAGAAAAATATTGAAACTTTTTGTTTGTATGATATTTAGTTGTTGAGGCTTCTGTGTAATTTTCTGTTAAATAAATAGTTTCTTCTCTCTTTTCGTGACTCTAGAAAAGGAAATTTGTTTTACTTATTGACTGTTTCAGCCAAAAATTAAATAAATAAAGGGTGGTCTCTGATCTACACAGACCTGTAAATGAGAAGGAGATTCTGTAGTAAAGTATTATTGATTGTTTTGAATATGGTGATCAGTGTGCTAGCTCTAAGTGTAGCATGATTTGTAAGTGACCTCAAACTGTAGAGTAGAAGCACACGTAGATGCTGATTCTGCAGATGTGAATTTGGGGGAAAAATACATAATTCTGGTAAAGTTTGGTTTGAGCATGGCCCCGGGCTACAGTGGAGCCGGAGAGCTGAGAAGTGCTGTGTGTGTATGTGTGTGTGAGAGTGAGAGAGAAGAAGTACTCTGGGGAATAGCTGTCCTCACCTTTTCTCTCTTACCGTGTACTGTGTAACCCCAAACTCTGACACTGTGTGGGTTTGGGCTGTTGAGTCACATGGGACACACTGTATAAATAAACATATAGGCTACTCTCTGCAGTTGTGTGGTGCTCATGTTAAACTGGCCAACCCTGTGTAGATGGGCACAGGGCCTTTTGTGTGGGCATGGGCTTTTGGCTTGTTTCATGTGGTGCTCTGTAGTCTTCTAGGAATTATACACTATGTAGAAAGCATGTCATAGCATCAGACAGTTGTTCGTGGTTGGATACTTACCTTTTATACCCTAATGAATATGATTATATGGCCAAAAGGGAGTTAATCCTATATCAGCTCTCCTACCTAGAGATGATGGTCTAGAGGCAAGATCATTTACAGGGCTCCATATCGGTGCTCTAAGCTGAGTGCTGAGATGAGTATCTGTGGGTTGTTGGCTGTAATGCATGCTCTCTCAGCTGGTCTGGTCAGGTCAGACTATAGAACTCCCCATTACTCCAGTGAGAAGATCCTTAAAGCAGCTGATGCAGGCCACTGTGGAAAGGCACTTACAGGCTATGAGAAAAGCCCAGACCTGCCTCAATTCAGAATACATTTTGTTATGGAGGAACCTCGGGTTGTAGAGTGCAGTGTTATTTTCTCTAGGTTCCACTTTTTCTTTTTCTTTCTTTTTTTTTTGAGAAAAGGCTGCTGTACCAGGGAAAAAAACTGCCTGCTCCACATCCCTTCTCTTGACTTGCCCTCCAGCAGGCTGTCAATCATTTCCCCCTGTCCTCCTCCTCAGCTTCTGCTCCAAACCACCACCCCTAAACTCTCCACAGAACCAGTGATAGGACCGGTGCTAAACCAGCAACTCTGGACAAAGCGTTCTTAGACTTTAACACATTAGTATTGCGTTCGTGTGTTGCACTATACACCCATGTCTTCGAGTTGCTGTGCGTCTGTTGGGGCAGTTTTTCATGAGCTGAGCTGAACCTGTTCTTACCACTGAGAAAAGGGTTGCTTGTGTTATTGCAGTGAAAACATGGCTATTGCATCGGAATAGCGCACAGAATGACTCAAAGATATGCCTTACCTTGCCTTTTGGTATTTTCCTGATTCTGTGCTCTTGCTGCTTGTTGTGCGCTGTTAAATGTTTAATTTTTACTTGTTCCAGCCATGGAGAGATATGCTCAAGGACAGGAGGCCTAGAGACAAAAATACCCAAATGAGTTTCTGTGTTGGCCTTCGCTTTGCTTAGAAAAGGTTGTTTGTGGCATGGAAATTCAGGAATTTATTCACTGAGAACTACTGTCTGTTGAGGGAGTATATTCCCATGATGTAATTCCATGAAATCAGGAAAACACTGTATCTCCTGCTTTTATATTTCCATATTACATTAGACAGTTATGAAATCCTACTTATTTGAATGTAATATCAACTTTACTGTTTTATTTTGAAACACATGAGAAAATGGAATCTGTAGTGAGAGATACAGAATTGATTTTTGCTAAACCACAACAATCAGTACTCTTAATTATAGCACTGTAGAATTAATTGAACAGTAATTTTTTAAATGTCATGCTTTTGTAAAATACATAATAGCTTTTGAAGTGTGCAGTGAGGGATATTTCAGATGATAACAAATCTGTTCCTGTTACAGTTTTCAAACATTGCTAACTGAATAAGTAAAAGACCCTATATGTACAGTTCAAAAATCAGAGACCACACTTAATTTGTTTAATTTTCACATAAAACAGCCATTAAGTAGAAGTTATTAATTTTTTTAGTGGCGGGAAAAAAGCTATTTTTAAAAGAAAATTATACAGAAGCTTTAACATCTAAAAATAATAAAAATATAAATCAACAATATATCAACATTTTCAGTATTTTGTGTGTCCACACTTTATTACAGCTCCCATCTTTTTCAGGAGACTTTCTGTCAGTTTTTCAAAGAAATCTGCAGGGATATTTTTCACACTTCCAAAGATCAGTCTTAGGAAGTTGCTTGAATTTTCTGCTTCTCATGGTCCAAGTAATCTGAATTATACATTTGGACTAATCACAGTTTTCCAGTTTCTTTGTTCTCGAGCAAAACTTTTTTGTCTGTTTTCCTGTGACTTTCCTCTTACTTATGCAAGTGAATCTATCTGTCTATCTATATATATCTATATCTATCTATCTATATATATATATATAAATATATATATATATATACATATATATATATAGGTGCACACTGTTGAGTCTATGGTAAGCCTTTCAAAATTAATGTTTAAGTAGCTGTTGCGATTATATAGTCTGCTTGATACTTGAAGTTCATCGCGGACCACATCTCTGTCTCACCTTCTGTAATAATGTTCATCCTAAATCTGGAATTTATGTAAGTTAGGGGGCCTCAAGAGAGGAGAATTAATCTAGTAAATCACATAAGTCACAAGAACAGCAAGCCAACAACGAAGAATAAATGGTGGCACAAGCACCCGTTTTAACAACTGTTAGCATTAGCTGGCTAGTTAACGCAGCTAGTTACAGAAACATTAGCTTAAAGAAACTCAGGTTTGTTGTCCTGTCTAAGGAAACTGACAAACTACCAACCTTGAGTCAGTGTAGGGGGGGATAAACCATCTTCTGTGTTATTTTCTTCTCTGTTGATCTGGTGAATGCAGTCAGTTGAATGAATGTTGTTCAATGAGATCACATTATGCATTTTATCACTGTTTTGGTTGGCTTTTTCATGAAGCTTGTTCCATGAAGTTGAGACGTTTACATTATGCAATTTAGTTTTATGAAGGTTTCAAGCAACTAAAGTTGCATGTTGTGAGTTGCCTGCAACATAATTTCCATGCAACTTGACAGTTACATGCAAAACATTGTTACTCCACTTGATAGCCACATTAGCTGTTTGTATTTTCTATACAGTGTAGCGTTCCTCCTATAAAATCATGTATGAGGTGTTAATTACATAGCAGCATTTTTATCATCTTCATATATTTTTTCCAGCTGTCATTGTTGTTCTTTTTCCTATATGTATAGATCTGTCTTTAATCTATTTATCTCTGAAAATGAATCTTTAACTAGCTGTTATGGTTATTGCCTACTTGATGCCTCAACCCTCCCTAGAAGCACAGCAAGTTCATTGAAATCCACTTCCCTGTTCCTTCCCTTCTGTGATAGTTTTCATTTTTTGGATCCCAAATGAATCTGAGCACTGTGTAAAGGTCAATGAGAGGAGGGCAATTAGAGAGGAGAAAATGAACCAAGCTATATAAATCACAGCTGTTAGCATTAGCTGGTTAGTCAAAGCAGCTGGCTATGGGAGAGTTTTAATAAACTCACATTAGTTGTCATGGCTCAAGAAACTGACAAAATGAAAAACTACCCACCTTGAGTCAGTCTGGTGGGTCTCCTTTTCAACCGCCCATTAAACCATCGTTTATTTTTTTTCTTGTTCTTTAATCCTGTGAAATTAATCATTTGAAAGTATGTTGTTCTGTGTGATCATGTAAATCAGAACACCCTTAATTTTTTTTTAATTTCTAGTCAAAAATAGCCATTAAGTAAAAGTTATTAATTTTTCAGTGATGGGCAGGGGGGGGAGCAAAAAAAAACATGTTAACAGAAAATTCCACAGAAGCTTCAACAATCAAATATAATCAAAATATATATCAAATATATATTAAAAAATTCAGTTGTTCAAGTATCAGTTATAATGATAAGTCTGTGTCTCTCTCTGCAGGAGGAGTTGGTGGTGAACCACATGGCAGCAAAGATCATAGAGAATGTGTGCAGCAGAGACTGTCAGTGTGCTCAGGGCTTTATCACAGCAGAGGTGGGACCTGCTCTCTGGTACCTTTTCACACACTCCACTGTGGACGCGCTGAGGGTCAGCGCTATGTCGGTACGTAATGTGCTAAAGTTTTACTCCAATTATACTGATCAGTTTCTTCATGGAGGACACTTAATGAAGATCTTCAGGTCCATCATTGTTCAGGTTGATTAACCGGAGTGGTCCTGTTTCCCCCATGCCCAAAGGCTCTGTGTAGAATAACCCGCCACTCAGCGGGAGCGTTCCAGAGTGTCATTGACAAGGTGGGATTGCCCAGCATCCTCAGCTGCTTAGTGTCGGGCATCAGCCGTGTGCAGCAGCATATGCTCACCATGTTTGCGGCCATGCTGGCCTCCGGAGCACACTTAAACAGACTGGTACAGGACAGGGTATGTGTACAAACACACACAAACACAAAAATATGTTTTCCTATCTTTGTAGGACATTTCCTTTGGGATCTTTTTTATCGTCTACACATAACCTGATATTAATTTCAGGAACCAAATATTTTTGCTCTTTTTTTTAAAAAAGAATGCAAGGATTATCTAGATGTCCCCACAAAGTGCTACATTCATAGCCACGCAGACAGACACATATACACACAGGTTTGATGATTGGTATAGTGTAGTGGATAACTGCAGTCCATGTGGCAGACTGGAATTTGAATCCCTGCCTGAATATGCACATAACATACCAATATGAGTCCTTGGGTAAGATTCCGAACACTACATTCTCCTACCTCTGTAACATATTTAATTGTAAGCCGCTCTGGATGAAAGCGTCTGCCAAATGTTGTAAAAGTAAATGACTGTAATTGCTGGCAAGGGAAACCTTTAGCTATGATGAAACTGCATGATTAGAATGTATTTCCCATTTTCCAAATGCAATATAGAAGCCATGAAGGGAAGAGTAATCCTTTAATTTATGTCAAATAATCAGTATAGCAAAATATTTATTGTATATTTATTATTGGAAATGAAAATTGTGCTACTTGGAGTTGTGTGTCTTCCACATGTGTAATTTTTAAAGGTGTTACATGATAGAGTAACATTTAAAATAATAATTATCTGTATTGTACCCTTAAAAGCAGTAACACATTTTGAAATATTGATGAAGGTGCAGGTTGACAGAATTATGCACATTAATGTCTAATGTGTGAATTTTTCCAGTGTGAATGGTTATTGACTTTCTAGCTTTGGTGTGTTTCAAATGGAATGTTTAATGAGCATTTTCATGAGTATGGATGCCAACATGATGTCCTTGAAAGCCTTCAAGCCCCTAAAATAAATTTAATACAGACTTGACTTCTGTTTAGTAGTTGATTTATTTACAGCTAATATTTAATAATGGGTTCTGTAACTCACTTTCACTTTAGTGTTGCATTTCTGAATGTTTTTTTTTTTGTTGTTCATGTAAATAGTTATCTAAAAAGGTGTTTACACAAAATTTACAAGGATACACTGCAGAAAAGTGGTGAGAGGGATTTCATGTTGCACAAAGGGACTGGGCAGAAGAAGCACAAAGCCACTGGAACCTTATGCATCTTATAAAAAACATAACAAATATTTTTTTTTTTTGTATTAATAATAATAATAGGTCTGCAGTATGTTCAGATATCAGGAAATGTTGTATTTTGTGCAAACCAAAAGTTCTGTAGTGTGTCTGTTATGTCACATGTTCTTGTTGTGTAATATCTCTTGATTACGTTTCACTGCAGCATAGGGTGCTAATAGCATTAGGGAAGGTCAAAGTAGTGCCTTAAGTGTAAGTCTATTACATCGTAAAGATTCTTTTCTCGTACTTGAACAGTGAAAATGCATTGGATGCAAATCTCAGTGTGATATGAGTTCAAGTCAAGTCAAAATTTGAATCACCATTTTCTTCTCTTAATTTTACATGAAACAACCTAAAACTAAGACTACTAAAGTTCACATAATGCCTGGCAGCTCTGTTCTCTGAAAAGGATTGTACAAATGTACCTTTTGTATTATTAATTTTTAATGTATGTCCATTTATCAGATCATAATAGAAACATTCTGTGTGACTGTGGTGTTTTATCAATCCACAATGATTTCTATTTGGGGGGCAGATAAAAACAACAAACACCACATCTCCATCGGTCTGCTGTGAGCCACCCTCTCTCTTCCTCACCTCTTCTGACAGCTAATTGGCCATTAGTGCTGACACTGCTGCTGTTTGGCCAACTTGGGAGATGAGCAAGATGCAGATATGAATGAACTAAAAGATCTCTCTTCTCTGTGTAGCTCTTCTGTCTCACTCTCTCACTCTCCTGATTGTTCACTTGTAGTTTATCTTCCTGCATCTCTCTCGATAGTCATCATTGTCAAATATCTTTTTTCTTTTTTTTTTTTTAAACTTTTAAGATTGTCGTGCAGAGGTGTGCCCTCCAGCAGGATTCAATTTCATTTCCCAGCTGTGCCATTTGTCGTCTGTGATGAGGGGTCCAAATGGTGCAGCAGTCATATTCCTGTTGGGGAAGAAGTACTGCAGGTTCACTAGGGCTTCATGGTTGTGTTGAACATGCGCCCCCCCTCAGTGTCTACAGTAGATGAAAAGATGGGATAGCAGACTTCAGTCATATTGACGGAAGCATGTGCTGGTTTCCCATTCCAAGATTAGTGTTGGTGGATAATACAGTGAGATATCTCCAGTACTCTATAAATGATCTAGAACTACATTATGAGAAATTTGGGTGAAATTTGAATGATTTTTTTTATTCTGCTTTAGGCTTATGCTGAGTGAGTATGTTTATTGTTTGGTTATCATCAGTGATAATTGTTCTATTTGTTTCTGCTACTTATTAAATAATAGCTTAAAGACTGAAGGACAGTTTGTCAGGAATGAAACATTATACATTTATGACAGTTCTGTTTCATTTGTTATCTGAAGAGGTAATCAATTGGAGAATAGGCTGCAGAAATTGATTTTAATGCTATGATATACTGCCTTCAAGGCTGTCCATGATTACCAATG
>JAILXH010230501.1:2195-14117 GCA_023558415.1 Piaractus mesopotamicus | reverse complement strand
AGAGAGAGAGAGAGAGAGAGAGAGAGAGAGAGAGAGAGAGAGAGAGAGAGAGAGAGAGAGAGAGAGAGAGTGGGTGGTCTGACAAAAGCCATTCGGTGGCATTCAATTTTACATTGTGTAAAACTGCTAATTGAGTATGTTCAGCATAGACACAAAGTGTCATTGATGTGAAGCACCAGCATGTAGTACTCCGAAAGACCCAGAAAGAATGCACTTCTCGTGTGTTTACAATGCTTAATAGACTCTGCCATTTCAACTGACAGACACAAGGTTGTTTTCACTCTAATTACTAGAATACTAGTAGCTCCCCCTTGTGGTCTTGTTGAGTGAGTGAGTGAGTGAGTTAGTTGCAATGCTTTGCGTCTAAAAGTAATCCTACTTGAAGAAGAAATGTCTCTTAGTCCTACTATGCATTTGTTGGCTAGGGCTTTTATAAATACACAATTAGACACTATTAGCAGGTTAACTATCACTAACATTTCTGTGGAGAAATGTAACAAAGTAACTTTTTCCACCAGGCAGTTCAACTGTACAGATACAAATCTGAACCCAGAACTAATCTCGTTGAGTACCTTTGTCTGTTTCCCTCCACATAACAGAACCGTGAGAAAAAAATCATGGTTCTCCTTAGCTTTTGTAGTCACATGATTTCTCATGCGAATCTGATGCTAACCATAAGATCAAACAACAGTAGCAACAATGGAGAAGCTTCAAGCTCCGATTTACCTTTTACTCTGCATTTGGTTTTATGTGAAATAAATTTCTTTTTGATTTTGGCTAGCTTTCATTTTGTTTTTTTGTGACACAATTTCGTGAATATTGTGTCTGACCAACCAATGGTTTGCACCATTTCTAGCTCCGCTTATATGTTCTGGCTAGACTTCATACACTAGTGAGAAGGGTAACCACATTCAGTACAGGTGCCCAGGTAGAGTACGGCTCACTTGTCTGTGGAAGTGATGACAAAATGCATGATCACAGGTATGTAACTGTAGCATACTGCACTGCCTGTTGGAAAAACGCCATGCCTGTCCTAATGGCTAATGTTCTGAAAATATGATGTATGTAATCTGGAGTCACTTTTACTTCCTCGCTCTTTCTTGAAAAACAATCTGTGTTCTTTGTGCATTTTGTATTCCGTGCATTGTATCGTAGCTTTCTACCACTATTTTCTGTGTGTGATCTGACATAGGAAGGGAGAAAGGCGGCTGTTGTGTGGAATGCAGTTTCCTAGCATCTCAGGAGGAACCTGTTTTAGCTTCTCCAGAAATATGATTTAATTTATGTACCTACAACGAGTGTTAATGTAATTTCACCCCCAGCTAACATTGTGTGTCTGAGTTCTAGCACAGTCCGGTGCAGAGTCACTCTGTCCTCTCACCCCTCGGGCTGAAAATGCTGAGTCAGAATGCAAATCGACGTCAGCTCCGTCATTAACATACACAAACCCTCACATACGCAGAGGGCTAAAATTGAACACTTGGACCAGAGCCCTTGGATACATTGCCCTCTGCCTTTAAACTGGCATTGTGAAAGAGCCTCATCGTAACCGGGCTCACCACTTTCTAAAACTCTGCATCAAGGCAGCCTTCTGTCTACAGCATGTCAGAGCTTTGCCAAAAAAAGAAAAATACTCTCTC
This sequence comes from Piaractus mesopotamicus, assembly GCA_023558415.1. Classification (NCBI taxonomy): domain Eukaryota; kingdom Metazoa; phylum Chordata; class Actinopteri; order Characiformes; family Serrasalmidae; genus Piaractus; species Piaractus mesopotamicus. The sequence goes on along the minus strand of JAILXH010230501.1, from coordinate 12,477 downwards.
AAGCTTCTGAATATACTGTCTGTCCTGCAGTGGTCTGTGTGCTGGCTTTAAACACTCTGCCCCATTCCCTTCTGCTGTTCTTTCATCATTCAGCTTGAGGTTTCCACCAGCCTCATACGAGCTCCAGGTTTTCTTAGCCAGGATTTAGTGGTTTGAAGAATATGCCCTTCTGTATGGCCCTGATGCACAAAGTCGACATCTAAGAACTTGTGCCAATCAAGTCTGACTGATGATCACCTTCCATCAGTTCACAGATGCTTTCTGTGGTTGTTTGCACCCCAGTGCACTGCTAAGAGTATAGCTGATGGCTGACATGCATGTACCTTTTATGCCTACATGAAACAAAATATTTCTCCATGGCAGGATGGAGCAGTAGTCTGTATTACTAATGTATTACTAATGCTACTAAAAAAAAGTCCTCTCTTTCCTTCTGTTTTCTTCTCATTGCTTCTTTTTTTTATTTTATCTCCACTTTTCATGTTAGTGGTGCCCTCCACCAGTAACAAATGACCCCAGTGTAAAAAAAAAAAAAAAAAACCCTGTAGAGTTTTTTGTAGTATTTTTAGTAGTAGTATTTTAATATCCAGTAACATTCCTGTATTTGGATGATTATGTAAACATTGCTAAAGTTAAAAAACTTTTTTGTCAATACAGTCCATATATGTGCATTAAGCTACGGAAACAGCCTGTTTGGAATTCCTGGATTTGTGTCACAAAAATCTACACATTTACATATATCTGCCTATTCAGCTTACAGCAGTTTATCCTCCCATTCACATTGAAGTTATAAGGAGTGATTTAGAATTTTGAATGAATCACAGCACAGGGTAGCCAGTAACCGTGCCTTGTGATGTGTGTGTGTGTGTGTGTATGTATATATGTACGTATATGTATGTATGTATGTGTGTGTGTGTGTGTGTGTATATATGTGTATATATATATATGAATATATGTATATATGTGTGTGTGTGTGTGTGTGTGTAATAATGCAAAGTCTCAAAAGTCTAAAGGTGGTCTTGACTCCTGGGGCAAAACTCTGAGCAGTCCCTCCATGTGTGTTCAAATGCAGCAGATCCAGATAAAGATGCAGGTTTTGGCTCTCTGTCCTGGCTCGGGGGATTCCGAGGGCATCCAGCCTTTTGTGAAACTCCAGAACAAGAAGGACCTTCCTTATTTTTTTTTTTTTTTAAATCCACCTCCTTAAGAACACACAGTTGCTATGGAAACGTGCCTGGGTGTACAATGCTGATAAAGTGAAGAGGCGAGACTGGTTGAAGATGCATGTGTGTTTTTTAGCACACTCAGTCCAACTAATAAAAGTCTTCAGGGAGTGTCTGAATCCCAGAGCAATGTGTGTTAGATTAGGCCTGGAACTTTGGAATGAAGTTCTACAGGACAGTATCTCTCCAGAGGCAGAGTTAAGTACCCCTGCACTGCTGGTTCAGAGATAGACATTCCTACTTCTGCTTCTTCCTTTATGGTCATAGTGCGTAAAAATGACTACCCACGACTTCTGAACAGCTGATGACAGGCATTGAAATATTGAATGAGCTGAATTAATATGGATATACTCCTTGGCAGTATTGGAGTCAGAGGTGAATTAGTCAGGGGAAGAAAAAGGCCCATTATAAGGGGTCTGGCTTTCATGCTTTGATGGAGCTGTAATAGTGACGAGTTCTCAGTCTAGTTAAAGAGTGCTATGGCAAATAGAAAACAATATAAACCAGGATATACACATGCACTCAGTGGATACACTAATGCTTCTGTATGGCAAAAGCTCTTAATCTCTAATAATAGTATGCATGTATTGGGTAAAGCTTTCCTATACCTTTTCGTCGACTCAAATTTCCTTCACTAGTGCACAATATAGAGTACAGTGTTACCAAATTTCAGTGATACAAATTTTCTTTTTAATCAAAGCCTTGTCTGTCCTTCAGACAGTGTGATGTGTGTCTGTGCCTGTGATGCTGAAAGTTCAGTGAGTGCAAAGCTTTTGCTTTTATAAATGTTTATTGAAGGTTTGGGGGGTGTCGAATCTTTAGAGTGCGTGAGTAGTTGTGGAATGGGATGCTTCTGTTTTTCCTAATGATGAATGATTTTAAGGGCAGTGGGCTCATCATCATCCTGCCTCGCCTTTAAACAACAGCTCTTTGGAGTTTGCCTCTTTAATCCCAGTCCCCATAGGAGGAGCAATACCTTGCACACAGCAACTCAGCACCTTTCTCTTAGCCTTCTCCCTCCCCCTTGATTTTCTTTCCTTTTGTTTTCCCTAATAGCCATGGCGAGGGTATAATTGGCTTGGTTGTTGAGAGTTTAGGCACCGAAGAGCAGAGCTAACTGCCCAGCAAAGCTAGTTTGCACACCTCTGCAAGATAAAGATCCAGATAATTATATTCAGTTTGGACTGTGAGTCTTGGGGAGGTAGCTAATGATAGTGTTAGCAGTGTGCATTCTCTGGAAAGGAACATCTTACAGAAAACATCAAACATGGCTTACCAACCAAATAGGCCAAAGGAATTATAGTCAGCTACCAAGTTACTTAGACCTGTGTATGTCCAGTGAACCCAATGTCAGGAAATAGTAAACTATAAGAAAAATAGTATGTAGTGATGCTCCAGTATGGGAACTTATCCCTATTGTGTTGAATTATGTCTAAGTTTACAAATGCAGACATTTTAGCATGCCATTTGTTCTTACAGAGGCTAGACATGTGCATTCCGATGTGTATCCACAGGTGTTAATGAATGGATATCCAATTAACAGGAAAAGAAAAACGAAAAGAAAGGGGTTGCAGGAGGCTTATTCTTTTAGGTGATGGCTTGGGTGTTAAGAGGCTGAAGTCTAAATAAGTCTAAAAAATCAGTGGCACAAAAATTTAGCAGCAAACAGAGAAATACATCTGAAAATATTCATAAAAAAAAGCCAAAGGAAGTCAGTAGTTTTGATGCTGGATGGGTAATGGAGGCTGCCTCTTCAAACATGAGCTAAAACTACAACTCATACAACACTGGATGCTCATGACTCGTCATCTTGCTCAAGGTATTTTCTCCTCAGTGGGCTTTGTTCCAAATGTGAATTTGTCAAATAAATATATTTCCACTGTATTTCTGGACCTAACTAACCACAGCTTGAGTAGTTAACACAGTGAGCAATAAATAAAGCCTTCCTACATATTCCTTCTCAGTCATGTCCTTAGTAACACGTCCTTGGCAACATGCTCATTTTCAGCATCTATCCTTCTTTAGTGGGTCTACTCAGAGCTTGTGAGTAAATTCACTTCAACTCTCGGGCAGGTTATAGTGGAATGTGCATTTTGGTTTTGTTCTCCCCATGGTGTGCTTAACCAGTATTAACGGCTGCTGCCTCGCGGTGGGCCGTCCTGCTTGCAGAGTAGGAGGTCAGCTCTCTGCCTCACAGCGTTGCCTCTCATTACAGACCCTGATCAAACACCGCAGCTGATAGGAGGCTCAGTAAATATCAATATTAGCTGTTTGGACAGAATTTGCAGCTTTGCGGGGCGTGAGCCGTCCACCCGAGCTGGCTGTGTTTGCCTGTGTCACCATGGATTTGCACCACAGAGCAAAATGAACTCCAAAGGTTTCCAGCCTGCAGCAGAGACATTGGGCCTGTTCTGCTAAAATGTAGCGTGCGTCAGCTCTGTCAGCATTTGGAAACGGTTTCAGAATGCTGGATTTTACAATCTGTGATAGCTCACCTTGGCTCCGTGTGTCACCCTGACATGCATCCTCTCACACATTCAGCGAGCGAAAGCACATATCAGATTGTTTGTGTTCACAAAATCTGTCAGCAAAGGCTTTCAGAGAACTGTGTGACGGAAGGACATCCTTTTTAAGTAGGTTCCTGCTGAGAGAAAAAGAGAGAAAAGCAGGAATATGCTCATGCTTGTATTTTGCTTCTGCTGAGCTATGTAGGCCATTCCTAATTACCGCTGCAGGATAGACTCACAAATGAAACAAAAGCAGAAAAATACAGAAACAACCGTGAAAAGAATGTAAGAGCCATGTCAGGTACAATGTGGAGGGGTTACAGATCTAAGTGCCAGCTTTTGAAAGCCTCTGTGCCTCTCTGGAATGTTCTGTCACCTTTTGTCTGTAGCGTTATTACCAGAGATATTGCAAGTTTTGCAGAGACAAGAAGCAGATGAGTGCAGTTGGGGGTGTCATACAAAAAGAGCTGACTCTCTTAGGCTTTGTTGACACTGTAATAATTAGAATTTTCCATTAAACCTAGTTTAACATAACATGACTAAACACACTCTTGATTTTCCTTTTTCCATTTCTGCCAAAATTAATAAACAAGACCTATCTTAGTTCAGATGGAATTATAGTTCAGAACTCAGAATGTGGCTATTTTGAATTGGGCCAAAAATTGGAGATAGTGGAAATTACACACTCAGGGGTAGTCCCCATGTGTCTCAGGGTAGACATACAGCGATAACGAACATTGATTTATTCCCATCGTTCATAATGTCTCAGCCTTAATTGTGAAAATTCTCTCCTCTATTTCTAGTTTCCACACTGCTTCATGCATGGATTGATCTCGTGTTAATTGCATGTAATATCAACGCCTTCCTACTTTAATATCTGAGAGAACAGTTTTTATTATTGTCCCACCGGGTGCTCCCTGCTGCATTAATTAGACCTAGTAGAAGCTGAAGCAGAAAGCAGAGGTGTCAGCCACCCCCACCCCCCATCCCCCTCCCTCACTCCTTCTCCCTCTATCTCTCTCCCACAGTTTTTATTTTTTTTGCCACTCTCACGTCCTTTGTCTCTCACTTTCTCATTACTGTTATGAAACTTAATTTTCCTGACTAGAAGAAACAGGCTTTGTTTTATCTTGGGAAAACTTTATCTAATTTGTTGAAGCATTTAGCGGAAGAGAGCAAGTGATTGCCTGTAGCATTTTTCATCCTCCACTTATCGATCGACATGCTGAAATTGCGTGTGCAGATAATTGTGAATGCTAAATGGTTATATAAACCTGCCCCACTGTATACTGATCATGTTAGTCTGTTCATTTCTTTCACACTGCGACTAAAACCGTTTTTACTCTGGATTGGCCATTCACTGCGACACTGCATGGTTTTTGAAAACCCAGGCAAAATTTCAGCATTGGAAATCCTTGTTTGTATTTCCTGTACACTCTCAGAAAAAAAAGATACTAAACTGTCACTGGGGCAGTACTCCTCTTGTCACTGGGGTGGTACCCTCAAGGGTACATCTCAGTACCTTTAGTCAGGGAACATAACTGTACCATAATTCCTTGAAATTATATTTTCTAAGTTGTATTTACTCCACACACCCCGTCTCGTCTCCAGGCTTTTTATTTAATTGTTCTTTTTTTAAAACATTAGGTTATGAAAAGATGCAAATATGTACTTCTCCACAGGGAAAAGCTTATTTAAGGTACGCAATGGGACTTAAAACCACTGTTGTACCTTTCAGGGTACATTTACATTGTTTGTAACTTGATGAACGATAAATGTAACTGCAAATAACCTTTATTTATAACAGTGTAGTGAGGTAAGTTGTCTTAAGACAGTGCTGGAGAAGGGAGGGACGATAGCTGCTAAGTCTTTTTTTTTTTTTTTTTTTTTTTTTAAACATTAAAGGTTCGTTATGTGTGAAATAATCCCTAAGTGATGCTTCATACTTGCTAAATTGACTAGTGCTTACTTCTGTGAAAAGTGGTTTGGTAAAGGTTGTTAAATGTGAGAGCATCTCCCGGTCTTTTGTGTTGTGCTACTGACATTAATGGGTGCTGTTTTGCTTGGGTGGGTTGTGTTCTTGAGACGGAATACTTTCTGCTTTTACTCCATGACAGCTTTGTGGTAGCTCTTTGGTTGTGATAGCAGTTTCATTGCCAGATGCCTTGTATAAAGAAAGTTATTCTCCTTTTTAATGATACTATTTTCTTTCTCTCTGTCTCTCTGCAGGGCAGTTTTGTGGCGAGTATGACGGCCACACTCCGGCAAATGGACGATTATCACTACACTCACCTGATTAACACCTTTGGCAAGATGAGGACAGATGTAGTGGTGAGTGTGGACTTCTGTATCTCTGTGTGGGAGAGAGAAGGATTTGAGACTACAGCCAAGCCTCATGGACATCTCATACATTAGTTTAGTCTGATTTCTTGAGCATGGTACCTAAATCCTCTCTAAAAGGCAATGAATCCTAACCAAGTTTGGATTATTTTCTGGAAGCTCTTCTTGATGTTCTTTCTGATGTTCTTTCTGTAGTCAGGAAAAGTGATAAAATACAGATTTACTTACTTACTTAGTTACTTAGTTACTTGCTTACTTGGGACAGTTGTTGTGGTATTCTGTGTCAACAATTTAGGTACCACTCTCTGAAATAATCATGTTGCTGCTCCATGGTAAAACTATTCAACAACAATTTTTTGAGACAGCCAGTCAAATTGAAGAGGAGAAAGGATATACGTTGACAGGAACTGCTTCTTTTTTCATCTCAAGTATCTCAAATTGGGGAAAACAATCTAATGGCAAGTTCGTTTTGTTTGTGATAGTTTAAAAGTGTCGAGGTAGCTGTTTGCTAGCTAGCTAGCTACATAATATGTGGCACATATGACTACTTACAAAGGGAATCATTTCCCACTATCGAAATGTCAAATTAACAGATTCACAGCCTAGTTAGATGAATGCAGCATTTAAACAGTTATTATTGTTGCTATTATGTCATATTGCAGTGCATAACTTCAAGTTGAAATGTATACATATTTTAGATTTAGTTTTAAAGTTTAGTCGTATATTAGTCATGCAATTTAAAAAAAAATAAAATAAAAAAAAAACTATTGCTACCCCTATTCTCCTGTAGTTTTCAGTTGCAGTTAAATATATTTAGTAATTAACAATATAATTAAGTTGAGAAGCTATGAAGTTACAGCCTTGACTGATATCCTCTGCTCTATTCTACTCTAATATTCAATTAACACTGATGCATAATTAAAGGTAAGATATCATTGCAGAATTGTAATGCAGTGTATTGTTTAATGTTTTCATTAAGGATAGACTGTTAGGTGTTCACGTTAGGCACCATTGCAGCAGCTGTGTACTGATGGCAGTCTGTGTAATTTAAAGTCTGTGTCCATAGATACTTGGAGGTGAGAGAGTTGTTTATCGTTGCTGAGCCTATTACGGTGATGCAGACGGTCCTTCTGCAGTGCTTTGGATTGACTGGATTTGGCTGCAGTCTCCTCTTCATTCTGGCTGTGGCACAGATGCAGGCTGTGTTTGCAAGTGTTTGTAGTGCTTCAGACAAGCTTGACCACACTAAAATGGGAAATTGTAGTGTTGAAGCTTGAAAATTACTGGTGATGCACAATTATTGGCCACAATGTATTGTTTTTCTTGATTGACTGGTTGATCTCTGATATCCACTTGGTGGGAATTTAGTAAATGCAGTTTTAAATTAAATCAAAAAGTTCCCTTCCTGAAACTTTACTACTGTTTTTTTCTCTTGCACAAACTATAGATTTGTCACAGCATCTCTTATTTTCAGTTACATCTGTTCGTCCCCCCAAACATTCAGTGTCAAATTGACCCGTTTATTTTCTGGACTTTGTGTCCCATATTTGTCTGTGCTTCTCTCATTCCAGGTTGTAGAGAAGCATGACCCATCTCACACCTCCTTTTTCTCTCTCTTACAGGACTTCCTAATGGAAACATTTATCATGTTCAAAGACCTCATTGGAAAGAATGTCTACCCTGCTGACTGGGTCATCATGAACACAATGCAGAACAAGTAAGTACAGCCTGTAACCTACTTCAGTCAGGATTTTTGATCCTAGTTCCTTTATGTCTTTAGATGTGTTTTTTTTTAAGAGCTGAGGTCAAGAATCAATCCTGAATCGCCACTCTTTTCTACAGGACATAATGTAGTTAAGGTCTTAGTTCTGTCACTTTGGTTTCTCTGTTTTTCTTGTTCTGTTTCAAGTCTGTGGAAGATTTACTGGCATGACAGTATAAGTATAATGTTGCTAAAGCAATAAAGAATGTAATTAAACTTCAGTCCTAAATAATAGAGTTATAATGTAAACATAAAGAAAAAGAAGGTTGAGGGGGAGGGATGACAGATGTGAGAATTAAAGAAAAAAGCAAATGATTTTCACAAGAATGCACATTCTTTCTGTGTGCCCCCCTCCCTATGGTTGCTTAGAAACGGCACTCAGAAGTGGGCCCCCCCCACTCCAGAGATGTAAATGGCGGGGGCATGCACACAGCCTCTGCTCCGCACTAGCTTTATCAGTTGGGTGGTTGCTACAGAAAACAATAGCATGAATTATAAATACCTCACATTCTAATTTCCAGCCTTGCTCCACACACTGCACACTCACACTTTGTCTGTTTTGTTTTGTTTTATTAATGTTTCTTTCTCATCGAGCCCTTTACCTGGTGAGAGAGCAAGAAGAACATAGGAAAAGAGGCTTTCATATGCTTTCATCAGGGGTTTTCAGATGAACTCATGCTTCCTGAAGGGTTTGAGTGTGCTGTTCATTGTTTGGTCTTTGTTGTGTCCAGCGGGACTTGCCATCGCTCTCGCTTGCTGCTTTGGCTCTGTAATTAGTCACACATACAAGCATAGGGCTCATTAAGTTGAGTGTTTTATTGAACAACCCTTATAATGTTGAAAGTGTAATAAGAAAGGAAGCTGTTTTTCGCAGTTCAAGGATCACCATGAGCTTTCAGTTCACATGACCATTGTTAAACTAAAACTACTTCCACCAAGTAATATTCTTTTAATATTTAATACAGTTTTAAAGGACATTTCTCCTTATTGCACCTTTGACATTACTTCCCTCAAAGTTGGTCACATTTTCGCATTTTAACGACCAGGGTTAGACCACTTGGAATAAAACCTTTAGGGACATGTTGAGAGTGGAAGCGGCTGATTTTAAATCAAGATCTTGTAGATTCGGGTTTGAAACAAGGTTATAATTTACTGTTTATCGCTTGTGAAAATGCCCATTTATTTATAGGGGTGTAACTTTTACATTTTTCTTTTTTGCATCACGATTTGAAGTATTATTAATGCAAAATGACAAAAGAAGTGTTGTTTTTTTTAATTGATTTATTTATTTTAGTTTCTCTAAAAGACACCAGTTCTTGCTAAACGGATAACTGCACAACTCGTTTTTTAGAAGGCATGAAGTAAAAAATAAAAAATGTAATCAAAAGTGCTATATGTATATAAAAGTAAACAAAAAAGGTAAACTGTAAAACTCAGTATAAATGAACTAAGGAGTACATGTTCAGGTACAGTCTACACTCTACAACTGAATAGAGATGCACATCAGAAGCGTTTAACATCCCTATGGAACGTGTTATTTGTATTGCCCTCTCAGGATCGGGACTGATACTCATGTTTTCTCCACAATGCTTAAGTTGATTGCTGAGCTACGCCAGCTTCTTACTCAAAATTTCTGTTCCACCTTAAATGGAGCGGCAGCAATGTGTAACTTCTGGTCAATCAAGGTGGAACAGTAAATTTGAAGAAGAAGCTGGCTAACTTTAGCTTTTCATTTTATACTTGCTCCGGAAACCGACACATTTGGATGATGTCTTCAGAAACGAGTTAGCATATTTTCACAAATAAGTTAGGCATTACAAGCAAGTATTTGATCCTTGCGTTAAGCAATGTCAGCACACTGTCACTGTTTCGATCTGTGATTCTTTGTCCATCATCATTGTAATCCACTGAGAAATCTTGCCATTTCAAACTGCCAGAATTTATGAATATTGTTTGTAAGTTGAAGATAACAGTTTGGAAATTGTCATGGAAACAGTAAACAAATCCATCCACTTCAAAAGTCCATCTGAAGCACCTTTTATTACATTTCCATCACCACATCTCGAGTCTTTGTGTGAAGACTGTCTCAAAGTGCTGAAGAAAAACTCCCAGAATAGAGCTGCAGTTTCTTACACAGTCCAATTAACACCTGGAATTTGTCATTAATCACCCATCTGGGTTTCTCTGAAAGCAGATGAAGGTGGCAGGCTTCATTGGCAGGCAGGGGCCGCAGCTCTCAAACCATTCCAGAAACGAAAGTTCAGCTACATTCACTACATTCACTCCTCTCTTTCAGCTTGGTGTCTGCTTCGCTGAAAGAAAGCATGCAGGAGGTCACTGTGTCCATTGTGAGCTCAAAATATTTTAATCAGTGCCTGAAATGAAGCCCCTTTTCTCTCCGTCCTGCCACAGTGGGTTGATTTTGTAACTGGCAGGTAGTAATGTCCATTTCA
>JAILXH010230478.1:5384-17298 GCA_023558415.1 Piaractus mesopotamicus | reverse complement strand
CTTCTTCTTTTTTCTGTTTGTGGCTGCCATCCTCATTACCTTCTTCCAGCTTGAGCCCTCCTTGTTTCCTTTTCCTTTACAGAATATTGGAAACAAGACAAAGAAAGGGGGTGTTTAACAACTATAGTTGAGGTGCTGATAAAATTCAAAAACATTTCTCAGGTGAAACAGCGCAACACTCACTCTATCCTCAGCAACAGAGTAACTGTATTTGGTTAAAAACACAACGTTTCGGCCTACGCACAAGACCTTCATCAGAAGCCAAAAACAACACAAAAGGACACCATTATTAAAAAAAAATAAAAAATTCTCAAATTGAATACAGGTGTGGCCTCCTAATTATAGGAGCAGACTCATCTCCTCATCTGCCCCATCTAGTGGCCTAAGCACAGAGAGAGCATGAGGACTCAAAAGTTACATTTCAGCATTTGTATTCACTTAAACAAGGCAAGTCAACACACTGCTTTCAAAAGAACACGGTATAATCTATTTTAAGGTTGAGTCCCTTTAGAGACAGTGCATCTAGATGGTATTTCCCAAACTGGTCTCCGCCATGTTCCACAACCACTTGTTCTATACCAAAATATAAAAATTCTCAATTGACCCCATCTTTAAAACGCTGTGCTACAGCATTGCTGACATCAACACTGTGTATTGCACTATGATGCTCACAAATTCTAGTGCACAACTTCATAGATGTTTCCCCTACATATAACAAACCACATGGGCAATTAACAGCATTAACCATTTTACATAAGTTGCAATTAACACGTTTAATCTGCATGTGCTGACGTGTCCTAGGACGAGAAAAATCTCTCATTTGTTTTGTGTAATGACACTGAACACAATTCCCACCTTTGTAAATCCCAAAAGTGATCCGCATAGTTCTCCTTGTTTAAACAACCCTGACTCATGTGCGCTTTTTCAACCAATTTTTAATGTTTTAGATCTCCGAAATGGTAAAGATGGTAAAGGTCATTTGAAATGTTTACCCCAAAGCTGGACTGAAATGAAGAATACGTCAATGTTTGTGAATAATTTTAAGAGGGGGGTATAGGTGGTAGTAAACTGGATAGGAGACCTAGACATGGAACTACTCATTTTATGAGAAGTGCTTAACAACTCTTGTCTGGTAGTGTTCCTCAGTTTGTCTTCTGCCCTGTCCCACAACAGTCTGTTAACACCTTTCTCCTTTACAGGATACTCACTACAACATAATACAGAAACAGTTAAAATAATCATAACAGTAACAAACATCTGAACAGACACATTTTATAGCAAAAGTATTATCCCACCTTACAGACAGGCCTTTACTTGACTTCTTTTTCTTCTTTACATGGTCGGTTCGTGGTTCGTTCTGCTCCTCTCCTTCCAGGCCATCTTCCTTCTCACACTCGTTAATGTCATCCTCACTCAGGTTGTCATCTGACCAGGTAGAGGAAAAAAAGGAAGATTTTGTTAGGTAGCACACAGGGTGAGAACAACACTGCACCCATCAAGAGGTAGGTAGTACAGTTTCTTAATTTCTCTATATACTCAAGCAACATTTTGAATTTGTACTATTAGTACTAGTAGTATCAGGTTATAATTACTTCCACTTAGAGATGGCACAATACCACTGTTTCTTTTCCAATACCAGTACCGGCCTGTACTGATGCTGATCTGATATTTCTAATTTAAAAACTGCTAAGCTTTAAATTGAGCTGCTTTTAAATGAAGCACTTCAGTCAGGGTGAGCATCTGAAAGAAGGACCTCGTGCTGAAAATATTCAAACACTCTACTAGCCCACAGGAAGAAACACACAGCCTAAAACAACACAGTGAGTGATGCTTCAGGACACATTTGTTATAGGATTAGATCAGATTCATTCAGTTTTTCGCTCTGATATCAGATCCACCATTCTGTGCTGATACTGATACCCATCAATGCCTCTATGCCATTCACTGCAGCTCTATAAGGTACTCATCTGCAGTCCCTGCTGAAAACGAGAATCATTAGGATTTAAACCCAATGGTTTGCCTTCTAATGGGAATTGTCTTAGTAGTTACTATTAGTGACCATTAGTTTCCTGTAAGACACCTTTAGTAAAATATCAAACGCATCTGGAATCGGTCTTAAAACACCTGTTAAACCATTAGAATCATTTACACTGCGAGATCAACCTGTCTAGAAAACACAAAAAAACATTAATGACTGTTAATAAACCATTATTTCACAGAAGCTAGAGGTTTAGGATAGAGGCGGGCAATAAGACAACAATTCATTATTATTTCTGTTATTATTATCATCATCATCATTAGTATTACTATTATAAAATATGTCACAGTGTTTCACTGACCAGCTGCTTGTTTCTTACAAATAAAACATAAACAGTCCTCTTTCATCAGATTTAGTGCAGTACAGTATGGGAAATGCTTAATAAATCTGATTGCACTGTTTTGATGTTTTTGTATTGGGGCTTTTTTTTTTTTTGGCTCTTTTCTAAATTCAATTTCTTCAAACCTCATAAAAGTAAAAATCGTGATATGTATCATGCACTGCGGAAACGTAGCGAGTATCGTGATGTTATTTTTTGGCCACATCGCCCAGCCTTAGTTTAGGCTCCCAGCATCACTGCATTTTAATTTACAGTAACAACCCAGTAAAGAGAGCTGGTTTAATTCAGCATTTGACAGACTACAAAAATGCTCACTGAGCAGGTAAACAACAAAGTGTCTCGCGAAACGCGAAAACACAAAAATATCTCTGAAATGTTAACTTACACACGGAGTCAGACAACGTGTAACCAGCGAAGTTTAATAAACCCTGTTAACGTTGAAAAGAGTAGTTTTCACAATCAGTATTTGTCTCTATAACCCTCTTGTTTCGTGTTATGTTACGGTGCAAATTCAACCAGCTGGATAAACACAAAAGCAGTAACTGTTAAACGATGTAAAAACAATCCTGTGTGCAGGTCACTCAGCTAGCCTGCTAACGTTAGCACGATACCCAAACAAGCGTCTCTCACCGGAGGGGACGTAGTCTTCATCTTCATTAGAGGAATAATCCTCCGAGTCGTAGTCAGAATAATTCATCATTTTTTTCCAAAATGACGTGCCGCGACAGTAAAACGAGAAATAAAAACACCAGCTGTGGAGCTAGTTAGCTAAGGCTAAGGCATGGAAGGTTGAGTAGGAACACAAAGCCTGCGCGGAATTACCGTATATGATCTGTAAACACTGAGGACACCACTTTAACTAGCCGCCTGTGTCTCTCTATGCCGATCCTGAACTTCTACAGATCTACAGCAGGTCGCCCTCTTCTATGGCACGCCCAAAGGGACAAAAAGCACTTTTACCCTGGCCTGTCTATTACAGTAAAACACATTCCAGAGACCAGCGTTGATTTGTCTTTCAAGATTCAGTATTCAAGATTCTTTATTGGCATCGCACAGGGTAGCAATCCTAACGGTGCATAAACTAGATTAAACTAGGAATGAAGCAAAAATATAGGCTAATGTAAAATATAAAATGCAAGATATTAAAAGAAAGATTATATAAAAGATTATATAATTTATTATATATAGATTAACATAATTTAAAATAAAATTATAAAAAAGTAAAATAAGTAAAATGAAAAGGGTGGATATAAAAGACTGTAGCAGCTGTAGTATTGCACATGAGGGTATTGCACGTAACTCATGAAGTTTTCAGAAGACATTTCAGTTGTGTTGTAAAAAACTTAAACACAAGACTTAAATGTGTTATTCAAAACTTGCAGCTACTGACAGTGTGTTAAAAACCCTTATTAGGTAACGCACCACAGAATTTGTGTTAAGGGCTGCCTCTCAGTAACGTGTTCCGGATTTGTCAAACGCTAGAGGGCGCTCCCGAGCAAAATGAACTTAATATGGAGCAACTGGGCAAAATCATAGTTTGTAAACGCCTAAATATTTTATATAGAAGAATTCATTCATTTCCTGAACACACAACGGCATAAAACATTTCAACATCACTGTTATATTTTTGAGTGCTTTTGAGCTCTAGTTATAAGAGTTTTAGTGAACGCAAACCGCTTCACTCAGCCAGTCAGCTGCTCCGTTCACTAACCAATCAGCACTCAGTAGCAGTAATGAGAACCACACAGCCCTTTTTAAGTGAAGTACATCATTCCGCTTTCCATCAGTAAGGAAGATCCTGCAGAAAATGGTCAGAAACTATTTTAGCTTTTTGTTTTTAGCCGTTGAGGTTCATTCACTCCATTCATTTATGTCTCGCTCGCTGGCGCCCTCTGGCGTTTTGCAGAAGGAATAGAGCAGCCTCTCCTCCAACCGGCTCTGACGTTACTGTCAGACTACGCACATGACCTGCCGATGTGACGTCAGAGCTCAGTAGTTTGTGTTGTGGAGGAGTGGAGACGCTGCTGCTTCACCATCTGCGCTGGAAGCACCGCCCGATTTTCTAATGGTGTTATTCGGAATCTCGAGTTACATTGCCCGTGGTCGCCGTGTTCAGTTTATGAGAGATGCAGGACGACTCTAACCTGCCCGACATAGGATTTGTGCAGCAAATTCTGAGTTTGAATTTGGTCCCCAGGAAGAAAAATGCCACCAACTGCGGGAACGAAACATCGCTGTGCGATTTCTCAGGTGAGCTCCTCTCTGCTGCGGCGACTCACAACAAGCAAGCTCTGATTTATTCTCACTGCGTTATCCCGCTTAGACTAATACGAAGCTTTCGGGTGCATTAAAAGGCTTTTTAAACTTTTAGCTCGGTGTGCGGACGAGCGGGAGAACGATGGATCACTAGCCTAGCTAACCCTCCTAGCTTAGCCAGCTAGCGGAGATAAGCGGGGTTTGCTGTAGTTAGCTTAGCAGCAGATACAGGGCTAGATAACGCTAGATTTGTTGTAGTTTTGTTGAAGTAGCTTTACTTGTCAAATGGGGTTACTTGGCTGTACCTTTACCAGTTTATGTATAGTGTCCTATCATATACTGCCATGAATAATTGTCAGTATAATTCTGAAGTGTGTAAATCTCCCATGTTCAAAGGCGATGCTAATAGCAAAACAGTTGTGTTAGCTAGATAGCTATTTAGACAGATAGCTAGCTAGCTAAATTAACTAGGGACAAGGATAAAAGCTACTGATAGTTTAACTACATAGCTAGCTAACTTTATTTTGAATAATAGTGATGCCATATTCTCTGTTTATCTCAGTACTTCTCAGAAATTACATGCCAGCTGTTTTTTGTGTCTTGCAATAAAAATTGTGCAAGTTTGTCATAGGAAATTTGCACTATTTTTGTTGCAAGAGAAAAAAGACAAAATATATTGTGCAAGTTTCCCATAGCAAACTTACACAATAAAAATTGTGCAAGTTTCTCATGGGACAGCAATATGCATAAGAAGGGATTAGTGTCTAGATTAGTGGGTGTGAATGTGGGCAAAATCTGTTGTATAATTTGAATCTGCTGAATATGAAGGAGGTAGTTAACTTTCTGTAGTTGCTCAAAGGTCATTTGTGAAAGTAGAGCAGCTCTTTGTGAACCGGGTTTTGACAGACTCAGTGCAACAGCTGTGTGGTAACTTCAACACCGGAACAGCTGATGCTAGTATTTTGATTTAAAGCCTCAGTCAAGATTTTTTTGCTATTTGAATATCATCAGTATCAGCAGATATTTTCCTAATATTTTTCTTAAAAATAATATTTTTCTTAATATTTTCTTAAAATATTATTGACACTAGACAGATGTTTAGATTAGGCTGACATTTCAAACCGATGCTTAGGTGACGTGGAGCTACTGTGTTGAAATATGTGTATTTATTCATTTTACTCCATTTGAAGCCTATAAGTCTTATATTTCTCCAGGTAGATGTATATTTACATTTTATAAACGTTTATGTATCGCCGCTGGCAGATATGCGCATGAAAAATAGGAAAGATGTTGGTGTTTGACAATGTTTACCATATCAGTGCACTACTTTACTGTGAGATGATGACAAATACATGTTATGTTCTTGCCGTCTTTTATAAAGAGTTTGTTTTTTACATGTTATCCTTTTCTTTGTCCTCTTTCTCAGAGATGTGGTATGGCGTGTTCCTGTGGGCTGTCGTCTCTTCGCTGGTGTTCCACCTGCCCGCAGCTCTACTGGCCCTTGCCACTCTCCGCAGACATAAGATGGCGCGCTTCTTGCCTATTGCCATCTTGCTTATGGGCATTATAGGCCCCCTGTTCGGAGGAGTCCTCACTAGTATGTATTTCAGTCTAGCTACAGTGTCTCCCACGGAGAAACGGTGGACGGCTAACTCTTGGTCGGTTCTTTAGTACCCAGATCGGGCTTAATCTGACTGTGC
Organism: Piaractus mesopotamicus; assembly: GCA_023558415.1. Lineage (NCBI taxonomy): Eukaryota > Metazoa > Chordata > Actinopteri > Characiformes > Serrasalmidae > Piaractus > Piaractus mesopotamicus. Next base: position 10,964 of record JAILXH010230478.1, on the reverse strand, counting down.
ATGCATTACTGTTAGTGAATGTATGTCTGTAGACTTTCTCACAAAGACCATTTATGAAAATTAATTTGTAAAGAAATACATTTACAAGTTGAGTGCATGATCTATATGGACATACAGTACTATATCTACCTATTCAAGAACATAAACCAAATGGGCTGTACCGAGTCTGGAGGTGGGCAATCCAGGTCCAAAAAGTAAAAACCCTTCTCAGGCTTTTGAACACCTTTGCAGCTGGTTTGAGTAAACCAGAGAAGCCATGCAATGGGAACCCCCCCCACAGAGTCTTATACCTTTTAAAAGTCATTCTACTCTACAAACCAGGCGGCAAGGCAGTCGGCCTCAAGGACCAGGACTGAGAAACACTGATATAGTGCTAGTACTAGTGCTGGGTGATATTTATAGTGGTATTGATATCACAAAACAATATTCATTTTTGGTTATAATTGTATTGATTAGATAACAGAAATGTAGTTAACCTCTTGGTTAATTGTTCAGGTTTTATCCAGTTTTCTCCCACAATTGAGTCATGTCCATTTACACCCACTGGTTAGGTCTGCCCCTATCAAGTGATGCTACCAAGCTGGGATGGTGAAGTCTAGCACATACTTCCTCCAAGACACATGAGGCTAGCCACCACGTCTTTTCAAACTGCCACGAAAACATTGTCACTGGGCAGCTCACTACACTTGGAGGAGAACGCTAACTGCTAATTCTGTTACATTAGCTAATGTTGGCTAGCATGACGCTAAGCGATGGGGGGGAGAGAGGGCGGTTGGCTAGAAATCTGCCCAATGCTTAGACAGTTGCGCCATTCAGGGGTCCAAAGTATTCTTTCTATGAACATGACACTGCAGTAGGGTTTAAGATGTTAACAGTGGAACACCCCATTTACTGAGTGCTTCAGATTGTTTTGAGAAAACACATGTAAAAGTGTAAAACATGTAAAAATACATAGAAATTGAAAAAATAGTTTCCTTTCTGGAAATCTGGTTTCTGTGTGGTTAACTTTACTGTTTTATTTCACCGAACAAAACTGTCAAAATGTTCATGAAGTTGATTAACACAGACTTAAAAATCATCTGTTACCATTATACACTGGGAAAATATTATGATATTTTTAATAATATTTTATCAGTACTGCCCAGCACTTCATGGTACATCATATATGATGCATGTTCCTTGTGGCTTCTTCCAGGTGCAGCGATAGCAGGGGTGTATATGGCAGCAGGAAAGAGGATGATGTCCTTGGAGGCCTTTGTGTTTGGAGTAGGACAATCTTTCTGTGTTCTCGTCATCTCCTTCTTCAGAGTGTTGGCCACCCTGTAGCGTTTGAGCCACCGGCCCAACCAGGCTGCCATCACAGAGGAGGAAGAGAGCTGTGAACGACTTGGTTCAGTTCCCCTGGACGTCATATGCAAAAACATGGAGGCCTTATTTTTCACACTTGTCCCCACAGGTCTTTTATTTTGATATGTAGATAGGTTTTTCCCTCTCTCTCTCAAAATGTCAGGTTTTGGGTGGCAAAATGGACAGATGAGCACCTACCTTTAAATGGCCTTCGAACGCAGGTGGTTTTTGGAGACATCTTGCACATGTGCGCTTTGTATATAGTAGAACATTCCAGGAGAAAGATGCAGTGGGCCAACAGATCTTCAGCACTGAGGGCCATGGAACCCCAGCATATAGTGTTTAGAGCAACACTGTCTGGTTTCAAGAAGCCCCAAAAATCTTGATTTCCGTGTATTTGGCGGAGATGTGTGTTATGGTCATGAGCTCACATGATTCTGGTAGTGATGACACTGGTTTTTAAATTGCACAGATATTGGTCTCATGGTTTTTGTACACCAAATTCACTTCGTTTAGCAAACGATAGTATGGAAACCCATTACTGCCTGGTAGAAGAAGGAAAAACAATCACCTACATTTTTTTCTCACTCTGTTTCTGGCAGTAGTATTTCAAAAAAATCTGACTTAGTATCTCAAAATATTGACTTATTCTCTCAAAGTTTTTGCTTTTCATGCCAAAACAAGGAATTACTTTCTCAGAATTGGGTCTTGTCACAGTAAATCTAGGTGAAAATTTCGAGAAAAGTCATAATTTTAAGATACAGATTTTTTATTTTTTTTTGCTACCTGAAACAGAGAAGAAAATAAAATAAATATACTAAAAAATACTAAAACATACTAAAAGCCCATCAGAGTTTTTTTCTTTTCTGTCTGGCAGGAATGAACTTCCATAGATTAGCCATGGGTCCAGATAGAGCTAGTTTGAGCCTGCACTTGTGGTAGTTTTCAGTATGTACATACTAAAGCCCATTCCAGCTCCTCCTCAAGTTATTGTGGAGAAGGATAAAGATTTTATATTTTTTAAAGAAGCTAATCTTATAGGCCAAAAGCTACAGAATTCTTTTAAATGTATTCTTTCTTTCTCAATTTTCTTTGCTTACAAACTTTGTCATTTGTTTGTTTACACTTCATTTTCTTTTTCAGTGCATCATGGTGAGGGGTTACAGGTACATTTAGTCTAAAGCGTTATTTTAGTAGCTAGTTCTGTTCTCTGGAGAGCTCATCTCTTGACAGCATTTAAATAGCTTGAGTTACATAGATGTCATTTTTTAACACTGACGTCATGTTTACCGTTGAGTTATTAATTGTGTTTGTATTTCAGCATTTGGCCTTCACATTGTTATTTATTTACAGCACAAAGTAATATATTGTTGCTTTGATATTAATATGCCCGTAAGATTCCATATGAGGCAACCTCAGTTCTTAATGCCTACTATATGAATGTGTATCAGATTTCAATGAAATCCCTAATAGAATCTTATACCTTTTACCAAAGAGATCTTAATGCTAATGTACAGCCATTGTAAATTTGATATACTGTATATCTTTAACCTTGTTGTAAAGAGGTTTCATGCAGCGACCACAATCAAATGACTCTACTTAACTCAAGAAACGTTTTTATTGATTTAACTACTTCTCACCTAAAGAGTGTAGTACCTAAAAGAACGGAGTGTAGGATCTTCTACAGCAAGAAGTGTAAAGTAAAAGGCTTCTTTGCCCACATAGATTTTGCTTTTCATCAGCCGAGTCTACCACTGATTCATTAGCTGCAGTGACTTGAAGCAACTCTGCAGTAGCAAAGCAAAAGGAGAATTGGGTATTTTTATGGATTGCTGAACAGATTGCTAAATCATGTAGAATTATAGCAGTAAATTTATGCATCCTCCCTACTCAAAGTCTGGTGCAGGCTCATTGGCTGTTAGGTCAGCTGTCAGACTAAGAGCTTCTTAAAGTCAACCTGAAATCAGAATTTACTACCTTTTTTACCTTGTTAGTTTAAGGAACAGTCCATCATACTGTAGTATTCAAAAGACAAATTTGTTGTTTTCCCATTATCTTTAATCAAAGCGGAGTGACTTGCTAATGTCACTGTGCACCAGTGGGCGGGGAAAAATATGAACCAATAATGCTTCACCCGCCATAATACTGCGGGTCACTCAGAAATGTTGTGGTACGGAAGGAAAATGTTATGACTTTCAATTCACATTGACTCTAAAGAAATGTTTCACATAAAAACGACTAAAATAGTTAACCAGGAAAGAAAATTAGCAGGGACCTCTCAGTGTAATGCTAACTGACTCCTACTAGCTTCCATCCTTTATTAGATATGTTATAATTTTGATTTTTTTGTTCCTAAACACAGATAGGTTTTGATTAAGCTGTATTCCTTCTTTATACAAGGCCTCTGGAAGTTTCATTTTCCTCTAAGCTTTGGCAATGGTGTGGACTGTTATCGCTGATAATTCTGCTAATCTTTTATGAATGGAGTCCTCAGTCTTTAAGCTGGCTGCAGCTGGAACGCTGGCACCGCTGTTGTCGTCAGCCGTGGAAAGCATTGAAAGCAATGTTTTCCTTATTCAGGGCCTATGGTCTTTTACAGTCTCACAAATGGATTTATTTTTCTAAAGTCCATCTGTCCTCCCTCTATAGAGCAACTGCACGTTGTCCTCTTGGTTTGTCCTTGACTGTCTTGTTTTCATGAAAAACGGATTGCAGTTATTTAACATTAATGTGATTTTATGGGTTGATTATTCTTTTTTTGGGGCAGGTTTCATTTTTCATACTGTACATTAAGTGCCAATTGTTAATATTTTCATGTAATAAAATGTTTTAGATGATGGTTTGTCTCGATCTATGTAGTAGTTTTTATCTGCAGTCATACATGTCCATTACGTCTGTAATTTTTCTTGACAACAGTACAGGGTCATTTTTGTTTAAATACATAATTATGTTGCATTACACTAAATAAATCTTTACACTTAGTCAACTCCAGAATTATTGGCCTCCCTGAAAATGAGCTACAAGCAATATATAAAATAACTCACACATGCAACACGTGATATTTGGGGCATAGGCAAATGAGAAAGCTGCATATTTTTATTTTTTATTGTTTTGTAACAATTTTTTTTCTCAAAAAAAGGTTCCTAAAATATTGTCAATTCATCACATTAATAATACAAGAATAACAGCACTCTGTAATGCTTAACAAGATAGCTGAACACTTGTTGAGGGACATTGGACCACTCTTTCATGCAGAACATCTCCAGTTTCTTGACATTCTTGGGCACTTGTGGACTGCCCTCTTGAGTACAAACCACAGATTGTAAATTGGGTTCAAATCTGGAGAAGGTCACTGCAAAACTTTAAATTTGTGTTCCCGCAGCCATTTCTCTGTGGATTTTGATGTGTGTTTAGGGTCATTATTTTGCGGAAAGGTCCACCAAGGCGAGGCTTCAGCCTTCTGGCGGAGGTAGACAGATTTTTTTTGTGGAATTTATTTTGCTATTATTTTTCAGAAGAAGCTCTGGACCACTAGCAGCAGAACAGCTCCAAAGCCTCAATGATCCACCACCGCATTTGACAGTGGGTATCAGTGGCTTTTCATTGTGTGCAGTCCCCCCCCCCAAGTGTGATGATTGTATGAATGACACCAAGATTGAACTAAAAAGCGCAGTTTTGAAACTGTGGTCTTGGGTTCCTCTTTGTCTCTCTTACCATCCTCCTCACTGTACGTGGGGGCAGTGTGCTCATGCATCCTTTTCCAGGCAAATTTTCAACTATTCCATGCTTTTCAAACTTTTTTATTATCGCCTCGATTGTGGTTTATTTTTATTTTCAACTGACTACATGACAAAGAAATTTTACATGTGTGTAACTTCATAATTTTAACCAGTATAATAGGAAATTATCAGCTCTCCTAGGACTTATTTCTATTTGATGGTCACCAATTGCTCCAAATAATTATGAGGAACATTTTAACAATTATATATGTATTGTTTTTTATATGATTGCCTTTGTCCAGTTTATTGAAGTGTGCCAATAATTCTAGAGTTGACTGTATACACATTGTCTGTCTGATGTCTGAACAGGAGTATCATCAGGAAAGGGTTAAAAAAAAAAAAAAAAAGGTCTTACAGTGTGATGCCTTCATGCTCAAACAGATGAAAAAGAAACCTTGAGCCAATGTTCAAATCATAAGAAGAGCCCGAATGAGATGCTTTTCGCCTATAGCAC
>JAILXH010230456.1:2132-12245 GCA_023558415.1 Piaractus mesopotamicus | reverse complement strand
ATATATATATATATATATATATATATATATATATATATATATACACACACACACATATACACACACTGCCCTGTATTGTGCCTTATTCAAAAACCAGTCCGCTCTTTATATCATCATTGTGAGTGGGCGGAGCTAAATGCTCCAGATTGAATAGGTGGATACATGTAAAAATATTGGTTTCTGTGACATGATATTCTAAAACAAAGCTTTAAGTGAGGAAAACTCAGTTTTGCATGATATGGGCCCTTTATACACTGAATCAGTCCTCTCTATAGACATCAGCCCTGCCTCGCCTCACCATCCCAGGTCCTTATTAAGAAAACCTCATCACCCCCCCCAAACATCACTTTTAAAAGGGATCCCCTATCAATTATCATCAGCCCTCAATCAAACAAGCTAATCGACCTCATCAAAGCACTATCACCGCCATCGTTTCCTCGTTTGATCTCCGCTTCTTCCATTACCTCCGATGTATTTCAGATGGGAAGGAAATAAAAAGAGACTGATTGAAAGCGTCGAGCTCTCTGCATCCCGGCCAACTTTTTTCCGCCAACGGGAGCCCGCAAAGGAGCGGCCAGCGGCGACGAAGCGGGGCTGCGAGAGCCACTCGTTTTTTCAGGAGCGTGTTGTTCAGGCTCAGGGTCCTAATGGCAAACATGTGGGCCATCTGTGAAGAGTTAGGGAAGTTGGGGGGTCTTCGCCAAGTGGAAATCTTGATAACTGCTGATAAGACTGCTTTTGTAATTTAATTAGATTGACTGCTGCACAAGTTAACAGTTACAGAATTAAGGGCAGACAGAAGTGGACTGATGGGGACAGCTGAGTGGGCCTTTAGATATTAAATGGTTTATACCTTTTTTGGAGATTTCCTTTGGTTGAATCTGTGGTTATAAGGCATAATCAATAAAGTGTGCAGCCTAAATTCAAATTACAGACAAGAGAACTGAAGCAGAATATAATATTTCACAGCTGCATTTTTGTAGAACTACAGCTGAGCAAGGCCTCGATTTAAAGGGCCCATATTCTACATTTTTTCTTGCATTTTATTTATTTATTTCTCCCAATAGGAAAAAGTCCACCCATGAGGTTATAATTCATTTTAAATGACCATTTTCCAACCTCTGTTTATCACTTAGAATTAAAGTCAGTTTTTGTTCCTGTGCCTTTAAGACTGATATATGTAAATTAGCTCTACTCTGATTGGCTGATGTGTATTGTAGCTCATTCAAAAAGCAGTCTAAGCTGAAACACTGTTTATAATTTCAGTATGAATGGGCACAGGAAAATACTTCTATAGGCTGAACAGGTAGATGTGTGTAAATATGCTGTTTTTTTTTGTCACAAAAACACTGACTTAAAAATCATATATGGATTGTTTGCGCAGGGAAATTTTCAATGAACACTTTTTGTTTATAATCTTCAACAATATAGGATATATGTCTGAACTATTAAAAGTGATTAATGAAATAAATCCATTTATATAAAGTGACCATGTTTTTTTTTTTTTATTTGACTTAAAAGATCTGTTTTAATGACCTTACGCAAAAGCATGTCTTACACATCCTGATTAATAGCACAAAAAAAAATAGTATTTTTCCATGATTTATATGAATGGCTTACTCATTGAAACGCTTCTTTGCTCAAAGACACATTTATTTATGGTTCACACGAGTCATCCACTGCTCCAGTTGCACAGGGAGTGCCCCAAGGTTCTGTCCTTGGACCCATCCCTTTTATACTACACATCTCACCACGAGGTCAGATTATTTGAAATCATGGGCATAAGTTTCACTGTTATGCTGATGACATCCAGATCTCCATTAGCACTGCATCCCCTACAGTCTCAGCACAGTCACTAAGTATATGCATTACAGATTTAAAACACTGCTTTGATAATGATTTCTGGTCTTGCTAGTCTTGTTCGTCAGCTCTAAAACACTGGCTTCCAACTTCTCCAATCTTATTATTATTGTTGTACTATGAACTTTATCTTTTACCCTGTTCCTTCAGGAATTTAGATTCAGCTCAGATCCTCTGTAGCACCTCGCTGACTCTTTGAACATTTTGAGCAATAAACACAGTCGTGTGCAAAAGTTTGGGCACCCCTGGTGAAATTCCATGTTGTTGTTGATTTTCTAAGTGAAAATAAGTGAACACATCCTCCACAGAGAACACATTTTTGCACATTTTAAAGCACAATTACTGCCTACTTACTGAATTTCACCTGTTGGGGAAAAAAAAAATAAAACAATGTTTTATGGCCTGTGCAAAATTTAAGGCACATTTTATTGTATGTTTAATTTTTTTTTCCAATATGTTAAATAAATAAATAAAAATTGTGCACTAATAATTCCACTTTTTCACTTAGAAAATCAACAGAACATGGAATTTGACAGGGTGTTCAAACTTTTGCATTCAATGGTAGGCTGTCATATGCAAAGGTCTGAAAAAAACGACAAGCTGTGTTGATTTTTTTGTGTGAAACTAAGTGAACACATCTAGTGAGAACACACTTCTCCACATTTTAATGTACAGTTACTGTTCATTTGTTTAACGTATTGCAAAAAAAAATAAAACAAAGTATGAAATGTGCCATAGCTTTTGCACAGGCCACACTTTATATTTTATTTTTTTCCCAATATGTGAAATTCAGCAAATAAGCAGTAACTGTGCATTAAAATGTGCAGAAGTGTGTTAAACGTGTTAAATTATTTTCACTTAGAAAATCAACACAACATGTCATTTGCAAGCTTATGCGTGCAAATGACTTATGACTTTATCTGACCAAATCTGCAGTGAACGCACCTGGTGGACTTTTCACACATGTTTATTCATTGCATTTACTTATTCACTGTATAAATATATATAAATATTAAATAAAATTGTCCAATACATTCGCTGAATTACTCTTAATATAATACTATAATTAATATAATCTACTCTGACATCAAACCTTCAACGATTAGCTAATAGGCAACTTCATATTATGAAGTATTCATGACTTCATATTAATTAAAACATGCGTTTACTTATTCACCATAAGTACAGTGTACATACATATGGTCAAAACATGTAATGAATGCATTCAATAAATGCACTGAATGAATGATTTTATGTATACACTTAATATACAGGGGGGGTTCAAAATAACACAAATAACCACCTGCCAAATGACATCTGCTCAGTGGTGGTCCTATGGTGGTCCTTTTCCACTGACTGATGGGGTTGAGGAGGTATAAAGTGTGCAGCAACAGATGGACAACAGTCAGTAACTGTACACACACAAAGTGCACCTGTATGGTAGGTGTTTCTGATAAAGTGAATTTCATGTGTTGCATTATTTTGTTCACCCATTGTGTATTAAAGCAGAATAGATTTTTCAAAATCTCTATAAAAATAATTAGTTAAGGTGCAAAAAAAAAAGTCATTCAGAGTGGTTTGGTGTTAAATGCTCTTTTCTAGAAAACTTAGAGTCAGAACGGTTCACAGTTGTGGTGATAGGAACCAGACGTCTGAAGTGTTTCATTAAGTCTCTGAGAGCTCCCTCACGGACAGTGATTATATGAAATGGTTATGAATACACTGCTTGATGCCTGAGACATATTTTTTAAATAAGGTTTTGGCCTAAAACATATACTTCTAAAATCTATTCTAGGTAGATGCAGAGTGTTGTAAGGCTAAATAGTCATTGGGACAATATGTGAAATGCAAATAAAAACAAAAATCAGCGATCTGTAAATTCAGTTTGACCTTTGTGTACATTTAATCAATACAAAAACAACTTATTTAATGTTTTACTTTATCTATTTTATTGTTTTTTGTACATATATGCTCGATGGAAGTGATGGAGGTGGGGCAATCAAGCTTGAGTATAAAAGGAGCATCCCGGAAAGATCTAGTCCTTTATGAGCAAGAAAAGATCGAGGCTCAACAATCTAACAGTGTAAGGATAATGTTAATGAGTGATGACAAAGATTTTAGGTATTTCACCCTCTATGCTGCACAATATCATCAAACAATTCAGGGAATCCAAAGAAACATCATGAGAGAAGTATCACTATTTGGGCACAAAAACACTTTGTCAAACTAATGTCCATAAACAATGTTTGTCTGTGCATCCACAAATGCAAGTTAAGGCTGTACTGTGCATGGGCCAAATAAGAAAAGGGCCATTTGAATTGTTACCAGTATAAAGTTCAAAAGCCAGTATTTACTACGGCGCTAGTGAGTAACTTGCACATCTGTTAAGGCACCTTTAACACTGACCACATTTTGAAGCAACATATTGAGGTGTTGAATGCAGGCCACAATGGCATGAGGAGCTTTGGACGTTGTGGCCATGCAAAGTGGCTCTCGGGAGGTGCCACACTCTAGGCATAAAAGGAGGCATTTGTTGGTGGTGTTGTTTATGCTGTTGCTGTTGTTATTGTGTAGTTGCCTTTATCTGAGTAATTGTGTCTGAAGAGGGTGGGCTTTGTAGGATAAGTGGTTAGAAGTGTCTCCTCTCCCTTGTGTTGGGGAGCACTGGGCTGGGCATTTCTTGCTGCTGTTGAAATGCCTGTTTAAAATAAAAAGAAGCATTTGCCCACATGCCCACTGTTTTCTTCTGCACCGATGCTACAATATGCTGCCTTCTAGATGACGTCTTTTTCAGGGATGCCTATACTTATTTCAATATGAGAAGACCAAGAAACCCTCTGCACAACAGCATGGCTGCATAATCAGAGAGGGGGTTCCAGACTGGCCTACCTGTCCCCCTGCCCCCACCCCCCCAAAAAAATGTAGGTTTTCAATGTAGGTTCAACTGAATTTATGCTTTCAGGTTTTATTAGCATTTCACACACTGTCCCAACTTTTTTGGAAATGAGGTTTGTACAATAAGCATAACAGATCAGCTGGAAGCTGTTATTATTATGTTTTCATCAATAAGCATACCAGCTTGAAAAATAAAAAGAAAATGCGTTAATGTATAAAAACATATCCAATAGATGTATTAAATTACTCCACAAATGATTTTTATATACATTTATTACATCAAACGTAGAACAGCATAACATAGCGGGTTTCGCTTTGATGAGTTAATGAGCACTCTTCGCTTCAGTAAAACCCTGCTTATTTTTACATGCCAACAAATGCAAGCAAATGTCACTGCAGCGTTTTGAAGCCTGTAAAAATGCCAAAAAGGACGCTATGATGAACTCGGCAGATTTATGCTATTGCTAAGAGACCACTCGTCAAGGCCAAAAACCTCTTCCTTCCTTCCTTCCTTCCTTCCTCCCTCCGACCGGTCTCTGCACCGCGTGGCCCAAGCTGCAGTGAATTAGCCAAATGAGAAGCGGAAAATTGCACTTTTAATTTTTTGACCTTGTTCCATTTCCTGCCGTAATGTCCAAAGCGCCGTGGGAGCAGCAGTGGCCCTTTTGTTCGTATGACTTTTATAGACAACGCTCAGCCATGTAAACCTTCAGTCTCAATAGAGCGCCGCACAATAAACATTCTGTTTTTGGTTTGGATTTGGGTTTTGGATCAATCCGTCAGGGTTTCCTCTAATCACAGGGTATCTGGGGACTGAAAGGGAGAAGTAGCTGACACAAAAAAACAACAACTTCAGCTCCGTGGCGGAGATGCTGGCAGAGTTTCGGACCTTAAACAAATGTTTTTTATGTGGTATTACAGCACGGTTTTTATACACACTGTCAGAGCGTGATGGCCTCTCGCAGAGGAGAGTTTAACAGAGGATAAAAGCCTCGCAAGCTTTACTTTCCGTGCAAATAATGCTCATTTCTGAGCGCGTGTTGTAAAGGACAAGGCCAAATCTTCTGTTTACCAAGAGCCCACACAGTTTTCTTATAGTTTATATTTTTTTTTTCCCCCCAGGTTAGGTTTTGGGTTGAGGTTAAGGTTAGGGTTAGGATTAGAGCCAGGTTTAGAGTTAAAGAAAGTTATAGTCAACTTATTAGATATTTAGTTGAATGTAACTCGAAAGTAAATGAAGTATCTACAAAGCATCTAAAGTGGACTTTCCAAATGAATCGCTTTTTATTGATTTTCAAAGTGAAAAACGGTTGGACATTATGATATACGATTACTGTGATTTAGCATATTGGGAAAACAACTAAATATATTTATTTATGTGCAATAGTTATGGCATACTTCACATTTTATGTTTTACTTTTACAAAATGTTTAAATCTGCAAATAAATAGAAATTGTGAACTAAAATTTGCAGAACAATTTTATATTTTAGTTTATTCCCTTTACAGCACGTATAAACTTTCCTAACACTTTCCCTAAAAAAATCAACGAAACATGCAATTTGACTGGCTAGTGTGTTCAGACGTATACGCTTTTTGTGACATCACAAAAACAATTCATTCAAAAGGTTTTTGTTTTTGAAGATTGAGCCATATATGGACATGCATGGACAATGTTTACATACTATAGCAAACTCATTTAAAAAAGCAAGTCTGTTTTCCATAATATGGACGCTTTAAAATGGACCCTTAGATTTTTTTTAGATTTGGTTTTCTTTAAAATGGTTGATGACATAATCAAAAGTTTTTTTTTGGTCTAAATTGTCGCTGATCATGGAACTTTAACTTAAACATGACTGAGCAGGACTGCTGGAAGCGAAAATGCTTTGGTTTCTATGACATCACAAAGACTCAATTTCTGTTTTTGCTGCTTATTTTTCTTAGATATGGACTATATGCACTGGGAAACTAAAGCTTGGTTTCCAGTGATGTGGGCCCTTTAACGGAACTCCAATCCAGAATAGAAAAAGCAAATTATCAATCGACAAAGGGCCACCTCCAAGGTTGCTTTAACAAGTGTTTTTTCCCCAACAGTGGGCCTTTCAAAAAAACATCAGGTGCCATAGATAGTAGAGTAACGTACTGTATAACTGTACTGGGGTGACTTTTAGCAGGGACTTTGCGCATTGAAGCGACAATGTGATCATTAAGAACAACTACACTGTACTTATGACGGTCCGCCTTGGGCCATCTGTGTTTATACAGATAATGGCAGCCTCAAGAGAAGATGCCACTAAGTCCAGTCACATGTGATTCGAGCGGAGCACATTCGGGCCCTTGGGGATATTTTGGAAGCTCCATCGTAGAGGAGCGGCCCTGTGTTGTTTTGTTTTTTACGCCTTTTTTTAGGCCACTTTGTCACAAACAAGACCAAGCCCTCGTACTCGTGTGCACCACAGATCCTGATCAGAGCGTAACGAAGGCGAATCTACGCTGACTGTCCCGTGTTGGTGTCTGGAGGTGGGCCAGTTGTTGTGGAGCTTTGTGGTGAGATGAATGATGTAGCCCCCAAGGAGCCTTCCCTAAAATAATACAGATGTGTTTGATAGTTTGTTTGTTACAAAAACAGACCCATATTTTCCAATGTGGGAATACGAGGACGTGGATCAAAATAAATTCCCTTCTCTTCTTCTTCCCCCACTGTGAGGCCTATATGTTCTGAAAAAGGGTCGCTACCCACCTCACAAAGTCAAGCAGTCCAACTTTGGATGAGAAACTTATCTCGGCCCCTAGATAATGACCTGTACACCAACGATTGGCCATTGTTTTCGCCGTTAATGAAGCACAGTTTAAGACAGATAACCTACGGGGACCCCATTCATAGAGGTGAATTGACCACGGAGTAATTGCAGCGTTTATCGCTGACCTTTCCGATGGCCCGTCAGTTTCTGTATCAGACATCATTGTCGTTGTCTGATGGACTGCGCTCGTTCCTTATTTGCTAAATGACTTGTCTTTTCCGTGAATAAAAAGGAAATTGTGAAATTACGTTGATATGCATCTGTTCTTATTACGCACCATTCATAAAACATCGGCGCGAGGGTAGATCTTAAATAAAAAAATCAAAAAAAACATAAAACAGATTAATAGAAATTGTTATGCATAATGATGACTTATGCTTAATCTCAGAGGGCTTCATAAAGTCACTTGATTCAGGATACAACATTGGAGCGAAACTGTAATGTGGCAATTTAGGAAGTTTTCATTCACTGGGGCAATTATTCAAGGGTTTTTTCTTTCGTTGTAACCTTATTGTCTAAAAAAAAGACTGTAATTAAGGAGAAATTTGGCCTGGTTTTCAGACTCTCAGGATAATTACATCATTAAGATGTAAACAAAGTCATTCAGAGTTGTTTGGTGTGAAATTCTTCATTCTAGAGAAACAGAGCCAGAATTGTTCACAGTGGTGGTGATAGGAACCAGACGTCTGAAGAGTTGAATGCCTCTGAAAGCTCCCTCGCAGAAAGTTATTACATTAAATGGTAATACAAATGCACTGTACCATGCCTGAGACATTGTTTTTTGATAGTTCTGAGAGAAGATTTTGGCCTAAAATGTCTTTTTATGGTGGAATGATACATGCAGGTTGTTATAAGGCAAAACAGTCCCCATACAAAGTTTCTTCTGTCACATTCACTACTATTTTACCAGCATCATTACATACAGTGAGGGAAACATTTTTCACACAATTTTGCTTTTGTATTTTAATACACTTACAGTGCACATATCCAATTATACTCTTAACTTTGTTTGACTTTGTACTTATGCATATGTATTCATGAATGTACTCATAGGCATAAAAAGAGATGATTAAAAATGAAATTATGGGGAAAAAAATTACTTTGTTGCATTAGTACTTTGTTGCAAAGCTGTTGGTTGCAGGTACAACTTTGAGACATCTACAGTTAGATGCAAGGTGTCAAATAGAGGGTCCTGGAGGGGTCTGGGACCCTTTAATTAACCTCTTGAAACCCCTGGATGTTTCAAAATCAAAATTCTGGTGGGTCCTTGAAAATAAGCCTATCATGACATTATGCTGTCTTTTGTTTGGTGGAAAGAGTGAGTTGTTACTCATTTACCAACTGAGGACTACAAAGATGTGAAATAAGCTGGCAAATAGGAAGCCAACATCAGCGCCCACATCTTTAACAGGAGCCCAGACAGCTTTCATTCAAAGTGTGCTCTGCACATTTCGCTCAGACAGTGTCTCAAACCCTGGACAATATCGAGCAGCTTCGCTCAGTGTTGGACACTGAAGAGACGGAGGGGCAGCTCCAGCCCACCAAAAAAGGGGAAAAGGGCTAGTTTCATCCTAGGGCCAAATCAAGGGATTGTAAATGGGCGTGTAAAACCGCATCTAGGCATTTAAAATGCTGCATAAATGCATTTTATGGCACTTTTAACATGTAGAGCTTGATTTATTTTTATTTTTATCATTATGAATATTAAGCATAGTGCACTGATGTGGCACAGCTTCCCGAACGTAGCCATCTTCCTCACCGGTTCATGGAAATTCCCCTTTTTCAGCTGCCTCTGGAAGTTGTAGTCTGAGCACCTAATCATTGCAGAACAATTGTGGAGCATGAGCTCAGCTGACAACATCACACTTGAACTCTGGCCTGCTCGGTTTTTTCAGGGGGCAGTAAACTGCAGACGGCAGCCGTCCCACGTTTCTGCTCGGGAAAGACGTGGTGAACGGGTGCAGCGTTCTTGCAAGGAGGCTCGAGGAGGCATCTGAAGGGCTTTGATAAAGTGCTTTTGAGCGAAAATGAACTCCCTCACGGACTTAATGACATCAAAGAGCGAGGAATTGGCATCGCAATGGATTCCGACCAAACGTCGTGGAAGAGAGAGAGAGAGAGAGAGAGAGAGAGAGAGAAGGAGACGAAAATTCACCCGTGATTTTCACAGCTTTTTGTTTGACATTGAAAAGGCTGAGAGGGACGAGGGAGGAAGAAAAGAAAAAAGAAAACACTCGTCCTCTCTCAAACCAGCTCACACAGACAGCCGTTCGAGGATAGTCGTGTTGGTAGTTACAGCCTGTAAACTTTTCGGGCCATTGGAGCCAGTTGTGAGGGGGGTATAAAAGAGTCAAAAAGCACTACGGAGACCTCCCAGTGGCCATTATCTGCTATGAAAACATCAACAACTCCCACGATGCCCCATTATATGTGGTCATCAATGGTGCTGTAAAAGGACAGTGTGAATGCAGTCGGCGCTTATTGACTTAACACCCCTCCAGACACTACAGACCATAAAAACCCAAACCCTCCTCGATCCCGGCATCTTTATGTTTAAAA
>JAILXH010230427.1:0-21405 GCA_023558415.1 Piaractus mesopotamicus | reverse complement strand
TCTTCTCTTCTCTTCTCTTCTCTTCTCTTCTGTATGTGTGGGTCCTGAGGTTACGCAAGTACAGGCTTTTTTTTGGCCATGACCCATGGCCTACAGGCTTAGTCCCTTATGTGTGTGTTTCTGTGTGTGCATGTGTGTGTGGAACAAAGGGGCATCAGATGAAGAATACCTGATGATCCTGTTAATACAGTCATAACTTCAATGCTCATTAACCACATGCTTTTTAAAATAGGGGAGCTGGGGGGATAACTTAACACATTTAGTTTTTTTTCTTAATCATTTTTAAAGTATCTGATTATTGATTTTTAATACAAGCAACCTGCACATCTGTGGACAACTTTGTTTCCAGCATCTACAGTTAATGACACATAATTCAACCAAAAGAGTTAGAAGTCATTTCATAGATGGGTTAATTATAACAGACTGAGGGGTTAATTGTAACTGTTGTTAAAGAGTCTGGTAAACTGAAGCCTTTCAAAGTGCATTGTATATGCAAAATACATGAATTCAATACAGTTTTGTGTTCTTTGAAACAGATGAGCTTTCCAACATAAATA
The DNA here is from genome assembly GCA_023558415.1 of Piaractus mesopotamicus. NCBI lineage: Eukaryota > Metazoa > Chordata > Actinopteri > Characiformes > Serrasalmidae > Piaractus > Piaractus mesopotamicus. The sequence continues at coordinate 20,848 of JAILXH010230427.1, read as the reverse complement.
CATAACATTTTTTATGGTTTCCAGAGTTTAACTTGAGAAATATGTGTCTGATTGCTTTTGGAATTTACTGACAACATTGCTATGGGAACACAAGAGCATGGCTAAAAGCACATCCTACTCAAACACGTTTAGCTACATAAATGATCTATGCTATATTTTACCCCAAGTTAGTTTGTGCTCCGCTCTTCCCTATGTCCTTATTATGTTATTTTTCAGAAAATGTTCTATTTAAGGTTCTACTTAAACCACTTCATAACTCACAAATGAAGTCTGATGCTATGTATCCACTAGGGGTGCGGGAAAAAATCGATTCTTAGATGCATCGCGATGCGGACGTGAACGATTCTGAATCGATTCACAAATGTCAAAAATCGATTTTCTAAATATTTAATTTATAACGTGACGTTGACGGAACTTGGAAGTGGGTAAGTGCAGCGCCCAGACAGTCTGTGGCGGCACATAACAAAAACACACATGGATGAGCAAGAAATCCGACCGGCTCCCTTTGCATTAAAAGCCAGGTCAGGTCAGGAGTCACAGCCCAAATGATAAGAAGAGCCATTTTGTCCTTTCAACAAAAATCAAACCACCTTGGGAGCCACAACATATAATGTCCAGTATGTGATAATGTGCTAGTTTAGGCTAAACGATATAAACGAGAGCGCAGATTTACTTCGCTCTCCTTTAAGCTTTAGCCGCTTTCCTCCCCTTTCCCTCAGGAAACTTTTCTTCAAAAGTAGAGCAGCTTATTGTAAAGTGTTTCAGCGTTCGACTGTTTTACGAGGCTGAAGTCACTTATTATTAGACTTAATCTTCGCAACTTTTTAGTGTTTGACAGTCTCTCGTTGCAGATTTAACTTGCCAGGAAACCAACTGCGCTGCTTATAGATGCGAATAACGCATCAGTGCTATGCGACCTGCAGTCTACGGAGTCGCTGTGAAACAGGGTTTTCGTGCTATGTTGCACACGTCCCGTCTCGAAGATATTTTACTGACACAGCGACCCTCCCGCCTCTACAACGAGACCAAAACCGAAGTGATAAAATCACTAAAGAAAACAGGTAGGATGGCTGTAACACGCTGCGTGCTTTGAGTTAATTGGTATTGTGTTTCCAAGTCTAAGTATTAGAGGCACTGCCATCCAATAAACCCAGGTACAAACAGGCTCATGAAACAGTATAGCATGTAAATGTCTTAAGTTTTCAAGGGAAAATATGCATGCGTTCCAAAACAAGAGCTAACGAGTACAGCGTGTTTGCAAGGTTTTTTCTTTTTGTCTGGGTACAAGAGCTGCTAATAAACCGATTTACTGTTGCAGCTGTTCTTACCGTGGACAACTCCGTGGTGGATCTGGAGACCATTGAAGCTTTATATGAAAATGTGAGTAGTTTTGGGGCTTTGTAATCGAATAGCTGTCAAAAATTCATGCAGGCCTACTGTTTTCATCAGTTTGTATGTTACATTTAGTCAGTAGCATCAGATATTTTATATAAACATAAAATACCAAAACTAAAATATAATATATACATATGAAATATCTCATGTTTACCACCTACTTCCTTTTTACTTGAAGGACATTGATTTATCTATTTTTTTAAGTTGGTTGATATAAACCCATCATTCGCTGTATTAGTAGTCGCCTACCTTTTACTTGTACTACCTGTCACTGGCTACTTTATGAGGGCTACCTCCACTCAAGGGGTGGGCAGTATAACTATATTTATCTTTATTGTGATAAATTGCACCATATTACTTTACAGTAAATTTTCCTGAGCATGTTGTGCATATTGCCAGTACTTAAAGAACACTGACCAACTGCACATTCAATTCTTACTCTTCATTTTAGGCCTGTTTGGTCTTATTAAGGGAAAAAAATTAAAGTGCCATATTCAGAATATTTTCAGTGATTGAATTTTCGGTGCATTGCTATCAAGTGGCACTGTAAGACTTTTTTCTGCTTTAACTTCAGTCAAAACTCTAAATAAAATATGTGTTGTTTTGATGCATAGCACAAATGTCTTGAAGTATGGTAATGATATATTTTTGCCATACTTTGGCAAAGACATACAGTTTTGCCAACTACACCACATTGGTCAGTTTCCCAATAATATTATTGCTTCAGCATTGCGTTACAGTGTGTATATGTGATTACTACAGCATGCATTGCTTTACTAGATATCCCTTGTTGTCTCAATGTCTTTATGATTTTACTTCTGTCTTTATTAGCTGTCCTTATTGGTTGTGTTGTGTTTTACCAGTAACTGTTCTGAATTGATTACAGAGAGCTCAGAGTGATGAACTGGAGAAGATCAAAAAACATTATGAGACATCGAAAGAAGACGAAGTCAAGCTATTGGACAAGCCTGAACAGTACGACATATATTATTACTTGATGAAGCCGCTCATGAGATTCATTTTGTAAAAATTCTCAGTTCCTCAAGTTTACTGGTGTGATACAGGGAGGCAAAATGTTATTAGCAACACAGGGTATGTGCAAGTAGGAGCTTGTGGTATTATATCAAAGCTGTATAAAATATTTTTTAATTGCTCACCCTACCATGTCATTTGAATTTAGAGATTTATATGTTGGTTATGTTATAAATCGCATTACTAGACACAGAGCTGATTTAGCAGATTCAAATAACTTGTAATCTTAAAGTTTTAAACGTCATGATAAAATAACACTTTGTACACAATTCCAAAATTATTTTTTGTGATTCAGTCTAAAACCAAATGTGACTAGAAGTAATTACTGAGCCTACAAAGCATATTCAGGCGAATGAGTCAGGAGTGGGCTACTTGTTAGCTTTTACTGAGTCATTGAGTCTTTCCCTCAAACTGTGTACATACTGTCTCATATCTTTGATCCTCAGTTTGATCCTTAATTACACTTAAACTGTACAGATTGTGCAGTTTGTCAGAAAAAGCAGATCTCTATTGCTGTATTTCTAGTTAGCATGTAGAATGAACACTAAGTTCTTTTGGATAGTGCGTGTTCCTTCCTTTCACTTGATTTCTTATCTTCTCTGCAAAGGTTTCTTTATGAGCTTTCTCAGATTCCGGATTTTGCTGGCCGCGCTCACTGCATCATATTCCGGTCAGTGTTTCAGGATGCTACATCCTCCATTCATCGCAAAGTAGAGATAATCTCCAGAGTGTGCAAGGTATGATCAGGCAGATGTGCCATAATTTGCTTTCTTAATGCCAGGATTTACCTAGTGATGAGCAGCTATGGCAAGATAGCAGTTCAGAGTCACTAGAATGTATTTGTATGTAATTTTGTTGTGATTTGTTGTATTTGTTTGTGTGCTTATATATTTTTGCAGGAGCTCCTGGAGAGCAGCAGCCTTAAAGAAGTGATAGGCCTGGTCTTAGCCTTTGGGAACTACATGAACGGTGGGAACAGGACCAGAGGGCAGGCTGATGGCTTTGGTTTAGAAATTCTCCCCAAATTGAAGGATGTCAAGAGCAGGGTACTTACTTACTGCAGTACTATAAAGAGTGCTACCATGCCCCTAAAGGAATTTATGACAGATTTGCATGAAATCTTTCCCCAAGCTAGTAAAAGTATTGTAGATAGTGAATTGTAGCTTCAGTCATTAATAGGACGTAAATAGTCTAGTAAGGCCTGACATGAAATAGGGCCTGATGTTGCCCAATATGAAAATTGTGTGATCAATAGAGATACTGACATTAAGGCACTAAAATAAAAAAAAACTATAATATTGGCTGATATAATTTTATATTTACATTTTAGTGTTTAATTTTATACTCCAATAGTTTTAGCTTTATTGACAGATATGATTGACAGTTCTTAATTTTCAAACTCAACAGAAACTCACAGAGTATTAAATAATCATCATCAATCATCAAATATTGATTTGTGGTTTCTCTTGCTGATTATTAGGTTTGGATACATTTTACATGTTTTTTTTTACTCCTGATGGTGTTTTGTGCTCAAATTCAACAGTTCAGTCTGTATGACTGTAATGTAGCTACACAGGGGTGAGTCATACTGGGTTCCTTCGTGGCACAACCACAAGATTTTGTGCTGTTGCCAGAGATTGCAAGCTTGATTCCTGGTGGTGTTGCAATCAAAAATGTTGAAAATCATCAATATTTTGATCAATACCAGTAAAACCTTGAGTTGTCAGTACTGGCCAATATTTTTGCACAACTCATATATGGGTGTCACTAATGTCCAGAGAAGCAGTAAATTATTTAATGCAGTTCAGTTAAGTGGTAAGAAATATAGCAGTATTCAGTTCAATTATATTGTAAAATTTACTTTAACCCTTTATGTCATTTCCATTCATAGGACAACCGGATCAGTCTGGTGGATTATGTGGTGTCATACTACCTACGAAACCTAGATGAGGTAGAGTATTGCTTGTTAGTAAATGCTAGCTAGTGAGTGCTCAGTAACATTTTTTCTATCTGGCGTTGAAATAAGCTTGAGTTATTTTGTTTGTTTCAGAATGCAGGAACAGATAAGAGTGTTTTCCCACTGCCTGAACCTCAGGATTTGTTCCTGGCTGCTCAAGTCAAGTTTGACGACCTCTCAAAGGACCTCCGAAAGCTAAAGAGGGATCTTACAGGTATGGAACTTGGGGGGGCGGGGGGGTTCTTTTGTAGTACTCTTTCTTGAGCTTAGCAAAAATGTATAGTTTGTAGAAGGGGATGATACAGCTTTGGAGTTGTGTCTAATGCCACTGGCTGTAGTACCTTTTGATGTTCTAATGTTATTGCTTTCTTATAACTTCCAGTGCTTGGTTATGAACTTTTCAGTATGCCCCTAAACATTTCGATGAGAATGCATTTACTAGGGCCAGTGTAAGTGAAGGTGTTTGTAGGGGTCTCTTACACTCAACAAGCTCCTCTATAAGCAGCCAGGAGGTTGAGGGTCATGCTCTCAGCTCTTGGTGTCTGCGATTATTTAAATGAACCAATAATACAACATATGAAACCAATTAGATACGTTCTCTCTCCTCTCTCCTCCATTCACAAATCACAGTTAAAAAACCCTGATCCTCACTGACCCGGAGGGGAAAAAACACAAAGTAATCTACAAAAGAGTCGCCTACCCACCTCAAGCTGTCTGTCAGTCATTTATTAGCAAAAAATGGAAGACTAGGAGACAATAAATACAACATAAGGGCCTTAGCATTTGATCTGGACTGCAACAAAAAACTTTAAACGTCTCGCCTTCGAGTCCTCAGGGTACTGGCACCAAATCGTAAGGCAGAAATTGCAGTGCTTTGGAAGGAGAACCTTCAACATATTTATTTTTTATCCCCACCACGAGCTGAGCGAGATAAATATTTATGCTGTGCTATCATGAACCACCCTAAAGAAAGCAAGTGTTTTTAATTATACCACTGGTAATATAGCCCTGAGATTCTGGTACTGAAAAAGAGTTAGTACATGAGTTACACATGTGGAAGAAGGCCCTTTCCATGTTGCCTCTTGTTAGGGCAGTAGTTTAGTATGGCTTGATGGTGTGTTTCCTTGAGCTTTGATATCTCGTCATGGTTCAGCAAAAGGTTCACAAAAGCGAAGTGCTTCTCTCACTCCTAGAAAAAAAGAGAGAAAAAAAAAATTATGATTAAATGGCCTATATCATGCACAATAGAATTTATTTGCTTTTTCTTTAATAAACAAGTTCGATGTAGTATGTAAACATTGTTAAAATTTCTAAATGTTTTATTCACTTCCTTTGCAGTCCATATATAGAAATTAAGCTGCAAAAATGATTTGAGTGAAATTATAAGGAATGTTTTAGCATTGACTGCTTTTTGAATGAGACACAATACAAAGAAGACAATCAGAACATGAATTTGTGCTTTCAGGAACCTTTTTGTAGTTTTGCGCTATGTTGATTGAATTAATAATTAGTATAATTAATAAATTAATTAGAATTATATTAAATATTTATTAATGTTATAATATAATGTGCCTTTGGCAACAATGCAAACATTCCGCTGTCACTGCAATACATATTGTGGTCTTGGAAAAAATGTATAAGGTGTTGTGTAAATGTGAAAAATGATTTGAAATTCATATAAATAGCAAAAATCACATTAAAAGTAGCTCTTACAAAGAAAACAGTTTGTATCAGTTAAAAAATGTTTCTGCAGCTGATTGCATCTAAATTCCCTGAATGCATCTTGAACCCCTCAGAAACTGTAAATGTGATTGACTTTAACTGAGCCAGTGGAAAGGTTTTAAATGTGATATATTGGAAAAATTAAAAGAAAACAAATTATTTAAACCATACTCCCTATTGTAACCTTATTCAAACATAATTATTTATACAACTTTGTTGGTGGAATTCATATGACTTTGTGACACTGCACAGGGGAGAAATAAAAAAGAGAGAGAAGGGAACAGGAGAAAAAGAGAGGCAAAGAAACAGGGTGAGAGAAGTCTGTCTGTATGTTTAGGGAATTACGGGTCGCTCCACGCTTCTTTTCCAGTTGTCGCTGTCGATGTGTTTGGGACTACTTGGATCGTGCGAAACAGAAAATGCAACCAACTTCTAAGAACGAACTTTGGAGGTGTGGAAGCAAGTCTCTGGAAAAGAATGAAAGCTGTAATAAATGCAAAGCATTTTTTCTTCTTGATGCTGAAATAGAATAGCTTAATGACCCTTTTGATGACTAAAAATTAAATATATGAAGGGTAGTCTCATATTTTTGCACACTACTGTATATGAACACAAAGCGAAGATTACAGTGAGAGGACTGCTATATTTGTGCTTACGCAGCTAAAAAAGTAAGATTTGAAGAAGGTTAATTTGTACAAATTCCTAAAAAAGCCAACTTAAAGCCATTGGTAAGGGAACAGGAGTTATGGAATGCTTTCCTTTTGTAATCCAGGAAAAAGATCCACTTAGAACCACTGTAATAGAATAATATAGAGGATTTAAGTCTAGCAGAATGGACAGAGATGGGTTGGCTTTACACCAAAGGGTTCAGGTTTTAATTTAATTCCAAAAGTGCGTGTGTAGGTAGCCCATGACTTCAAGAGAATCTCTTCCTAAGGATACACTAGAGGATCTAAGTGAGGATCTAAAAAGCTTCATTGTAAGAAATGAAAAAGAGAACAAAACTGGACCTATGCTTATTTACTTAATTTCTATACTGTATTCACCAACACTGGGCCCTCTCAGCTTCCTTGCACAATCCCATCTAAGCCACACCAGAAGAGAGCAGCTCCAGTCCCAAAGCCTCCGGGAGCGCTTTCTGCTTCAGAACAATGGGACAAAACAAAAGTGGTCAATTCTATGTTTACTGTGGATAGAACAGGTCTTTCATGGACAGCCAAGCATTAATCATGGTGAGAAGAGAGCATAACAACATATGTAAAAGCCTCATGTTGTTCCCGTGTTGTTGTTTTTTTTTCTCTGGCCAGACTTGTCAGCCCTTTTGATTGCGCTGCTTATGAGGCATGTAATTACCATGGGAAGCAAGACCGCAATCTTTCAATCTACGTAACCGATTTCACAAAGTGGACACTTAAGGACCTCATCAACTTAATTAATTAATGAAAAGCAAGTCGAATGGAGAAAACACTAAGACCAGCAGAGCTTCCGCAGTTTTCCGTTTCTTTTATGTAACTGACGACCAGAGACAAACATGAACGGATGAGTAATGGCTATCAGAGAATTACAGGCTTTGGATTGAGGATGGCGGTTTGTTTCCAGATGAAACACTTGTAGAGATGTTTCTCTGCATCAGGGAGACAGAATACACAGCCCATGGCACTTGAATTGATGTTACTGTGTGAGTGCCAGTGTGGAATAGACTTTTAGGCAAAACAGTTCAGTTATTAATCTTAACAGAAGTTATTCATTAATTGTTGTAAATTATTTCATAACTACTAGGACACTAGTGTGTAAATTATGTAGTAATAAGAGTGAATCATTGAAGTATAAAGCTGTACACAAGCCCTCGCATGGATATGTTTGCTACTTTATCAATTGTTTTCATTTTATAATGCAATTCTGCAAATGCTGTTGTGTTTATTTGATATGTAAAGAACAGGATCTAACAAAGCTGAATATTAAGAGTTTTATTGAGGTTGTGTCACAAACAGCCATTTTAAATAGGAAAACTTACAAGTTTTTTTGAGCCCAGTACCAAATTAGTCAGGTTCATGTGGTTAAGGGGTTAAATTTCTCTTCTCAGTATTATGGCAGATCATACTACACGTTCAAAGCAGGTGAATGGAAAAGAGCTCAGCCTGATCCTCCATGGTGCCATTCAGTCAGTCTTGTCTCTTTAATGGTTGCGCAGATCTTTAATGGCACCACAAATGCTGCCCTCCTTCCTCCATCCTCTTGTCAGTCAGTTTGGAGACAATACTATATTATTCCAACCAGTAGGCTGCTGGGCATTTCTTTGGAATAACAATACAAGACAAACATCAGTTGAGCCCTCATGCTAAGACATAATTTTTTTTTTTCCCAATCCTCTACAGTCCTTGATGATGAAAGAGCCAAATGAGTGAAAGCACACACACACAAACATGCACTGACGCACACACACACGGCTTTAGATGTCATGTTTTGGAAAATCTTTCAGGAGAGGAGACTTTTGTCTGGCCAGGCGCTTCATGGTTATTTATATACCAGGCAGTGGATCATTTCCATCACAGTGAAGCTGAAGAATTTCAGCAGATAATCCACAATTATATACAACCCCAGAGCGCTGTCAGAGCTCCGTATAAATCCCAGCTATTACCTTCAGGCTGGCCGAGGCCCACTTGCCTACATAAATCAGTTCTCGGTCCCTTTCTTCCCCACTGCACAGTCAGCTATCTGTACCGCAGTGCCCATAGCAATGGGTTGCTAAAGCTATCATTTGTAGCATTGCCTATATGCAAGGGTTTAGAATGTGTCAGTATTTGGTCCTCAACCACCATTTACTAGCACCATGTTTTTTCCATACGTTTTAAGAACATTGAGAAACTTTGCATTATGGAGTGTTCTGTAATGCAATAGAATATATATTTATAGTTTTTATAATGCAAGACTACATTTAATGTGTCAGAAAGTAAAAGTTTTGCCCTAAGCACTACAGAAAACTAATTAAAATAATTATCCTCCTAATTATTGAGTTCAGTTGTTTTAACCACACCCGTTGCTAACAGGTGGATAAAATCAAGCACAATGCCATGCCATCTCCATAGACAGTGGCAGTAAAACAACAGTAAAATGGGTCGTACTGAAGAGCTCACTTACTTTAAATGTGCCACAAAGGATGCTGCCTTTGCCACAAGTCAGTTTGTGAAATTTCTGTCCTAGATCTGCCCCAGTCAACAGTAGGTGCTACTATGGACTCCTTGCACTCCGCATTGTGGCGCATTTCCCTTTTGAAATAGTGCAGCTGTCTCGTTTCCGGTAGTATTGTTTACACTGGGTTTTTTAAGAGACCCAGATCAAAATTAGTAAGACAACAACTAAAGAAATATTTTGAGCGCCGATGTGTTCCTCATTTTACAGCATCTTCAAAGCCACTACCTCTCCCACTACCTCCTGTAATTCCAACTACCGATGTTATTATGTAACACGACTCCTGTGCCATCATTGTTAGTTATGCAGCTAACTTAAAGCAGCTTTAACCAGCGATTTTTGTACTTGCATCTATAAAAAGCTAATGATACAGGCAATGCATTATCAACAATGTAATTTCTCCTACATCTGCTTAGTGTGAACAGCTGACGTTAGCTGGACTCATGTCATTTTGAGTGAGCAGTGAAACATGGATGTTTTCCAAAGTACTGCTTCAAAAATTATAATAACTAAAAGAATGTTGCTGTGTGGCAGATTGTTAACATGGCTAGCCAGCTAGCTAATATTTGTTATTCACATGAAGCTGGTTTTCCTTGAACTGCTAATGGTAGGCTAGCTAACTAGCACGTGTAGCCTACTAGCCTACCATAAGTCTGTCAAATAAAATTTACTCTTTTACTCTTTGCTTTCCTCTTATAATGTTACAGAAATCGCTGACATGCTGTACATGTGTGACTTCTCCATGTTAGCTAGCTGGTGCCAGCAGCTAATAAAAGTTCCCTTGTTTGGGAGTATAGCTACAGTTAGCAATGTCTTCTAGCTAGTGTAACTAGCTAAATATAAACAAACTCTGTCAAAATTCACACTACATATACAAGTTCTGCTTTAATTTTGTAATAAATCGCTGACACTGACTGCTTCATGTGAGTGGCAGTAAACAAGGCTACATTATAACGTTATATAAGAATATGGAGAACTGTATTTTTAATTTGTAATTTGTACTTTGAACTGTATGTAATCTAAGGCTCCGATGTTTTGGGGGTCTCGTCCTAAATGTTGAATTTGGTAGTCATTAAGAATGCATGCCAACAGATACACAACTTCATTTTTGGCAGAAAATAGTACTTGAGTTAAAGTGAGTGAGATGGAGAGAGAGCGACACAAAGAAAGTGGCTTATCTTACTGACAGAAGAACACTACCAAAACATACAAAGTCTAGGAACAAAAGGGAAAAAGTACTTTATCCCTGGCGCCCTGTTCACAGGTCCTGTCTGAACACATGGTGTGGTGATGACTGTGGCTGCCTCACTAGCTCCACTGTAAATGGGCCCCTCATGCTTATAGGCCCAGCCAGCTCTTGACATTTAGGGCTGTTTAAACCGAGAGCCCAGTGTCTGATTTGCCACAGTGATAGGTGCTTTAACCTCACTCAGACCCTTTTCTGAAACACTAACCCACTCTGAAAACTAAACGAGCTCTCGCTGTTTTTCTTCCATTGCATTCTTCTTCCCCATTCGGTAGCATCGTCTTACACAGTGAACAAAGATGCCTCCTAATATGCAACCGCCCTCCATACACATGCTAGACAAACTAGTGGTCACTAAAATTGACTTTTAGTGTGTGTCGAACCATCAACACTCAACTTCTCTGACCGTCTGATCACCAGCACCACCACACACACACTTGTTCTGCATTCACTCCAATCATAACAATAGATCCACCTTTGTCATATTAGCCCTTACCACTTTCAGGTTGTGGCAATTATAATCTGTTTTTCTGTATCTGCCCCTGGTCTAACACTTTTTGTCTTCTGTTTTCTGGATGTTCTGTACTTCTTAGAATGTTGGATTTGGAGTTGATTGCCCTTCTGTTTTTACATTTTTGGCTCAGACTGTGTGTATTGGACCTCGTGAAGTTTGGCTTGAATTTTTTCCCTTTATTTTTACAGTATGAGACTAGAATCTGATTCAGAGAATTTGAGAACGAAAAGCATGTTCCAGATTACAAATCATTTTTACCACTCACAGAGCACCATGCTGAGCAGCAAGCCTTAGATCTTTCATAAGCAACTTAGTTTTACTGTAATGTAGTAACTGAGTAGATAGATTGAATCACTCAACTGTGAGCATGTGTATGTATATGCATTATTATACATTGTGTATCTTTAAAACCTTTAAAATCAACGTAGGTTTAAAAGGAGCTTTTTTTTAAGTGTGTGTGTCTGTGTGTGTGTTTGTGAAGAGAGAAAAAGAGAGAGAAAAAGAAAGAATCTCAAGACTGACATAATTATACTGGCCAGGTTTGTTCTTTATGCCTACTGAAAACTTAATGGCCAGGATAACTACACTGGTACGCTCGTTGTTCAGTGCACCTGATTACTCATTTATTTTTGACAGTATGAACTCTTTGCCTTGTTACACTGGTAGTTGTGGGATGGTGAATTAGAGCAGAAGGCAACACTGGTGAGATCGTCGTAGTTATTTATAATACTTGATAAGTTTAATTTCTACGTGCTCTGTTTTAGCTGAACATATTAGGCAGTGTTATTTAGACTTTCTGCCTTTTGGTAATTTTAATAATACCCACCACGGTTTGATAAACTTTGGTTTTGTTTTTTCACACTATTGTGGTAAAATCTTTATGGGCTGGTCCGACTGGTTAAGTGATGTTGGTTTGGTGGTGTTGGTCAACACTAGCCTCTTAATTTAAGAGCAGCATGGCTCTCATTCAGTCTAATGGAGCTGTTTGCCTGTGGGGAGACCACTCTAACCAGGAACTGAGGAATTGCAAGGAACTTTGAGAAATGCTGGTGAGATACCACATTGGCAGACACTGAAGCATCCCACGTGCTTTCGGCTTGAGCTCTGCACTGCATGACGTCGCATGACGACGACCACAAACAATGAGTTTCTGGTTTTGGTTTGTTTTTTTTAAGCTTTGTTGTTCTTGAGGCTTCCTTCTTGTGGCTGCGCTATGTCTGGACCACTACGAAGAAACAGAGCCCCAGAATTGAATAAGGGGTTCTTGTGCAGTTTCTGTGTTGATTCCTCCATAGAGAGTCATGGGTTTCACAATATTCTGTGCTGAATCACCTGGGGCCATTTGCGGTACACAGTGTGTTGAGAAAAGGGTTGAGGTCGAGGAGAGTGGAGAGAGGGATCAGCTGTGTCTCACACAAAGAAAGAGAACTTTTACATGGAGCTTTACATATGTTCCACTTCAAAAGTCACTCTTACTGTGCTAGATTTTGGTACCAGCTTTAGTTGGTGTTACAAAAAGTTCAGAATTTCTTGTTCAAATGGATGGTTAGCAGTTGTGTAGTTATTGTGTGATTATTTTTTAACAACAAAAATAAAAAGACAGAGTAACTGGCAGATATGTGATTATATGAATAAAAATGACTAATGGATGGTTAGCAGAGAGAAATGAAAAGTAGGTAACAAATCAAATTATATTTTCTCCTAGCTATTATAATCAGTTAAATTGGTCAAAAACAAGGTAGATGGTAGAAAAGGTATCAGAGAAGAGAAATAAAGAAAGAAGGAGAGAATTGGAAAGAATTTTAGACCCTGACCAGTGACTTTGACTAGGTGAAGAAGGGACAAACCTACTAGGGATGTTCTTGTGTTCTGTAATACTCAGTTAACTGTTCTAGTTGCCGGTATTCACATACAGGAATCACTGTTTTTGTTACATTTCAGCCCAGAAAGAGAGAAAATACACAGGCTAACAGTTCAGTGAATTGTTGTTGTGTTATAATATGACTATTAAGTGTAACAGTTTACTATTGTTTTAGATTAAGCAAGTTATTATGCTTTGCTCAGTGCCTTAATGTGAATGCATTGCCAAGGCTAATGGATTTAAGGATGATTTTTAAGGGTGAGACCGTGCACCTGTAAGAAAGCTAACTACTCTAGCTGCCGTGAGAGAGAATGAAAAATAATGACGAGATTTTTTCTTCCTAGTGTTAACTACCATGTTGGCATATCATCCTCTGGTCTAAAAAACTAGATTGTTACCATATTTAAGGCAAACATTTCCCAGGGCTATTTTTGGATAATAAGATATGTTTTCAAATGCACCAGGTTTTCCTGTTTATGTGTTATGTAACATTACTATAAGGTAAAAATATTCTCATTAACCAATTTCATTAACTTTTACAGATACTCAAAAATCAAAATTTGTCAGAATTTACATCTCTACAAGTCACAACCTGTATAATAATACCAAGAACTGATGGTTTCTATTTGTGCTTGTTAACTGCAGATACAAAATGTCTAATATTATTTAAACAAATTGAGCTTAATTGAGGTCAATTCTACAAATCCCCACCCCAGGCCCCTGCCCTGTGTAAAGACTACTGGCAGCTTCTACACAGCAGCGACAGCCCAATTCATGTTGTGTTGTGGTGCTTATTTAGCAGCACAGCTCTTGTAGAGTTTAAGTATTTATGGGCCTGATTAATGATGAACAGGTGAAAAAAATCACAAAAGCTGTTCTTATATAGTGTAACCTAAGAAAGCTTGTTTGAAAGAAGCAAAAAAAATGTTAGCGTGTGCCAAGTCACCAAGTGTGTGTGAGAGCAGTTGTTTGGCAGGACAACAAAGCCAAGCTTTGGCACAAACAACACAAACATGTGTCCCAGACTCAGGATGGGTCAAACCCAATTCACCATATGGTGCACGGACTGATCAAGAGTCTTCGACTAATTGTGATGATCTAAGATGAAGTCACCCTTGTCCATATAATCGTTCTCATTAGGATGTAAACTGATATTAGATCCGCCCTTAAACCATGATACGTTTGATAAATATGAACCCAGCCGTGTGCAGTGTGCAGTAATGTTTTAAGTCAAAAAGCAAAATTTCATTACAGCTACGGTACATTCTTCAAGAGGTATGTTTGGAAGCTGTGGCTAAATGTATTTTTCAGATATGTTGCATATATAATTGTGCACAAGCTTATCAGTGACTACCTTTTTAACACAACTGAAACATAGACATACTGTACTGTGCAAGAGGCACAGAGACCACTCATCAACATCTAAATATAATATCAGTATTTTCAGTATTTAGTGTCCTCCCTTTGTCTTTATTACAGCTTTTTTTTCAGCCTTTATGACAGCAGATTTTCTACTTCTCACAATTCAAGTAATCCCGAACTTATTCACTAATGTTGATGTCTAGATTCTGGGGTGGCCAGTCCATTGTTATGAGACACCAGCAGCTTTTTTGTTGATTTCTTTTTCTCAGTAACATCTTCTTTACAGCTACACATCCTTTCTGACTCAAACCGTGAGTTTTCGTATAGTGGAAGAATGAACATAAACACCTGTTGATTTGTTCAGATCAGAAGCAAAAGTAAAGCTTTATTTTCTCCTCTCTCTCAAAGATGAAATCTTTAAGTGCTGTTCATCTGATGGTGACCGTTTGGCAGTCTGTCATTTCTTTAACTCCAGTTTTGAAAACTTCTGTTTTTCACTTTTTTTCCTTTGACTTTTCCTTTTCATATAGAAATGAACAATATTATGTCTAATCTTTCAGAATCTTCTAAAAAATTAATAACTTGTAAATGGCCATTTTGACTAGCAGTTAAATAAATGAAGGGTGGTCACTTAAAACTCTTAAAACTTACATTCGTTCATTCATGCACGCATACATTCACTGTGTACTTTATTAAAACCCTGTTATTTCCACTCATTGTTATAATTGTCATTCCCAGCCAACTCTCAAAAATTCCCAAAAAAATTCAAGCTAAAATATTTATTTTACTGATGCAGCCCTGCAAAATATCACAGCTTTGAATGTTTAACCTTTCCCCTATCAGAGTCTAAAAAGCAACTTAAATATTGAAATATTAAATACTATTTCACTTTAAATCAGCTTGTTTAGTGTTAAATTCTCATATAGAGATAATTAATTGGAGGATGTTTATTTGTGTTAATATTTCAGCTCAGTTTAGTCATTCTGTAAGCAGGTAAATTCAGTGCTTAAGATGCAATTTAGAACTTTAGACTGGGCGCAGTTTAAAAATTCATGTCTCAAACACAGCTTTGAAATTTTTCATGGTTGCGTCTATTAAAAGATTTTTTTCATGAAAATTCATGACGTGACCGGACACACCCTAGGTAAGTGGCATGACCTATAAGTTAAAAATAGAGTTTATGTATTGGCTAAAAAGCTGACTACACTCCTGAAAGGCTTAATAATTATCTGATAACTTAAGTCAGGTGTTTTAGAGCAGGGAAAACACAAAAACAGGCTATGCATGGGGTCCCCAGGACTGGGATTAATAACAACCACTGCCATATGAAAGGGATCTCATAACGGATACTGAACCGCAGACTCATGTCATCGCTACATGCAAAAAGTGTTGATGAAAAAAACGTTTACTTTTAAGTTGCACCGCCATAAAATCCTGCTGAAAATGTGAAGAGCAGTGCTTTTGATTACAGGAGACTGGTTTGATAATGAAAAGCATTGTTTCTCTTGTTACATTCTGAACTCGGCCCAAGAACGTTTAAAAAGTGTTTTTTAATAGCCATATGTTCAGGATGCTTTTGTGCACATTCACACTCTGTTTCTCCTCATCTGTTTTCCTCACAAGACCTGTTTAAGTTAATTATGAAAGTGTTGGTAATGAAATGTGCAAACTCATATGCCCTTCATTAATCTCCTGCCTTTTTTAAACTCTATCTAGTCTTGATGATGCCAGCTGTAAGGAGTTCCCCACTGACATCTGCTTTCGGTGCCGTTTCTGTGGATAGGTTGATTGGTCACACAAAAGATGGCTGTAGCTTAAGTCCTTTATTTGCTAGCAGAAAATAGCGAAATCCCCAACCCTAACTCAGATTTCGTGGTTGTTACTGTCCAGCCAATATTGATATTTGGAAATCAAGGCTATGCTACCTCCGAATGATGAATCTTGGACAATGGGAAACAAATATGAGCAAGCAAGTCAAAATGCAGGTGTTATTATTGTGTTTAAATGCTGTATTTTATTGCCTGATGCTATATTTAGTGCCTGATTTTTTTATATCAAGAAGGCTGCAGTTGTTCTGTCCATTCAGTCTATACACAGCTGCCTTTGTGGAGTGAAGTAAATAGTTTTCACATCCTTTCATGCTGCATTGCTCATTACAGGTCAACACAGCATCATAACATTTCACATAAAGAGAGCAAACAGTGTTCTAGTTAATCTGATAACAGAGGTAGTGGCAAAAAATATGTTTTATTTCATTACATTAATTAACAATGTTTCCTTATAAAAAATATTTCGATTTCCATTCCTCCCATGGAATGACATCTGATAAGCTTGCAGAAAGAGTCAGAATCGGTTCTTCTATAGCATAATTGCTCCCCGTCCTCTTACCCTTTCTCTTTCCCACAATAACTCATCCTTAGTCCAGACTCTGTGCTAAATGCAGTGATGTCAAATGTTGAACTGGTTTTGTTTGTTTCCCCCTGCAGCCTCTGAAAAGAATGTGCAAAAGGTGTGTGCCAGCTCCTCGGAGGATCACCTCCAGCCATTCAAAGACAAGATGGAGGCTTTCATCGCTGCTGGTGAGTCGACAGCAAAGGGAGCAGAACCAGTAGGCTACAGACTGGGCAACACTGATGTGAATTGCCTCATACTGGTCACAGCATGTAGGCAGAGATGGGGATGTTAGTGTATTATCTGTATCTAGGCCAGGTCTAAAGTTGGTTGTGGTTTCTTGTTTGATCCACAGTGGGGAAACTTGTAAACTGACTGCCTATGGTCAGTTTGCATACTGTTGTGGTGGCTCTAGAAAAAATGAGCATTCTCAAAGATGTTGACTTTGTTCATGCTGCTTCCAAACAGGCCCCTATGACTCTACTTGTTACAACGTAAGACACACAAATATTCTTTATTATTATTTTTTTTTTTATTAAAAATAAAATGTAGATAAGGCCAAAGGGGTAGTCACTGCTCTCTTGCACTATTGCCTCAAGGTATATGCAATTATAGGAGTTTCCATCTCCAATCACAAAATAGTGGTAGGGGATTATTTGCCAAGGCTGATAATTAATGCTGACTCTGCTATTAAGCTCCTAAGAAAAGTCTGGTTTTTAGTGTTAAAATAGCTGCCATTGCTTGTGCTTGGAGACAGAGAAGTGTAAGAGGTTTTTGAACAAATTGATTTATTTTCAGTAGAAGAAACACATTTGTGAATGCCCATTTGTGAATAATACTGCAGGCATATTTTGCAACACTATTAAAGTGTCTTAAGACTAGGTTGTGCCTAAATAATGATGACAGTTTTCTTTTTCAAAGAAAAAAAAGCACATGTTGGATTTGTTTTGGCTGTGCAGTCCCTACATTGCTAAAGCTACTTCTTACTTCTTACTTTGTGCACTTTGTGGCTTCCATACATTCCGTCCATAGCAGAAATGTCACAGATCCACTCCGCACAAGTTTAAAATCACACAATCCTATATGATCAGAAAGTGCTCACTGCAATTTAACAGGAATTTTACAGTAATGTTACAGTAATGCAGAGTTTCCAAATGCACTCAGCATTAAAATCAAAGTCAGCTCATCCCTTTAATCGAAAATTAATGTTTCAAAACAAGTCAAAAATAATTACTTATTTTCTTGATTTTTTTTTTGTTACGTCAAAATAATGCCTTATTTTCTCAAAATAATTACTTATTGTTGTCAGACAATCAGGTACCATCTTGAAGAGTAATAACATTTTTTCAACTCAAAATCTCAAAAAATAAGTCAGTATTTTAACCTAATGAGTCATAATTTGAACCAGAATCAGGGAAATATTTTTACCTCCTCTACCTGACAGGAATGCGGCTTTCATTAAAATGCCATCATACATGTTTGAGCATCCTGAAAAAAGTGATGAATTCAGTGTGCTTCACTTTCTTTTGTCACATGAATGAAACATATTACGTCAACAAAAGTTTGTTGCTGTTGATATAATAGATTTCATTCATGTGGAAATGATGAACACATTTGAATCAAGTACATTAAATACATTCTCTTTTTTAGCGTTTATTGATATGCCCTTTCTGACCTGCTCTCTGCCCTGTGCTTGAGGTCTGACCTTTCCTTTCATTTGGTTTCAGATCAGCTGAGGCTCAGAAACTGTCTACTGGTTTATGCAATGCTAGTAAAGCTTCACTGTACGCCAGCTTGAGGGGTTGGGTTTGAGGGATCAGGTTGCCCTAAACTGGCCGTATGTACTCAGTCCTGCTATAAAGCTGGCAGGACATCTCTGACTGGGCTCTCGTAAAGCCTGGCCAACCTCAGCAGGGACAGTTTGGGGGACCACCATGGCAGGGGACGTCATAACACTCCTACCCCTCTGATGGTTTATGCCCTAGAGGGTCAGTGCAGATGCTACTTTGTACTTCCTCACTGATCTTAACTGACCTTTCAAAGATATTGATTGGCTAAAAGCCACCTCATTATATGTGGGGGTTGATTAGTTTTGATTGACTCACATATATCCATAGATCCTTATAAACAGTACTGTGCTAAAGTGAGAGACAACCCTTAGATAGAAGATAATCCACTCCCATAAAGGAGGAGAAAGTCAAAGGAATATAAGCAAAAAATTATAAAAAAGATGTAGAGAAAATGGGACTACTAATCACAGTAAGCTTTCGTCTTTGAGAGAAAATTGAGCTCCACTTTTGCTTTAAGTCTGACAAGATCCACAGATCAGCGATCAACAATGGACCGGTCACTCCAGAGCCCAGAATTTAAGATTACTTGAATGTGGTTGGGAAAGGAGAAAATGCAACCAGCTTGCTGAACTTTGGAGGTGTGGAAAATATCCCTGAGAATTGCTTTGGAAAACTGAAAATAAGCCTTCTTAAAGAAAGTAAAAAGCTGTAAAAAAGACTAAGCGTGGACAGACTAAATAGTGAAAAAAATCTTCCCTGTAATTTTCCGTTAAATATGTCTTCAGTTTTTTTCTAATGCTGAAAAATTAATTTCTTGTGTTTAATGGTCATTTTGACTGAAGTTAAATGTCAAAACATAACTCAAAGGCAAGTTTCCAAGTCTCCATTTTTTCAGTTTTTAGTTTTCTACATCATTTAAACACAGCAGCCATCCTAAACATTGCAATGTGTGAGCATTTCATGATGAATGGACCAATAAAATCCCTTTACAATGACTTATATTAAAAGTTAAGAAAAGTTACGATTTTGCCTTCTCCTGTAAAGTTACCATTTTGGAGATTTTTTTGACATCAACAATATTAAAGATAATATATGTATGTGCATATTTTATATTTGAATTCTACCTTTGAGAGCCACATCTGACAGTTTGAATCAGCAGTTTTGTAGCCTTGGAACTAGTGTTAGAACAAACTATTAATTGCATGTAATAATTGCATGTGAAGATGTCAGTGTCCTTTGGTCATCACCAGACCTCAATGCAGGCTTTAGCAGCAAGGCTATTGCCACTGGCTACAGTATTGTCTAAGTTAACAGAGCCACATCTTTGAGTGCAGACTTTCCAGTAGGATACTTGTAAAGCTCACTTTATAAACAGAATTCCTTTGGCCGTCCCTCTGTTTCTGCTTTTTGAAGCACTAGGAGCTCAGCAATGACATTAGCCTTCTCAGGAGCTGATTCCATGGCTTCAGTACACAAAACAAATGAAGATTAAAGCATGAAAAAGAAGTGAGAGATTGTGCAGGCTTTTTTCAGAGAAGAGGGTTTTTGGGTCAGAGCTCTTAGGGAAGAGAGAGGGCAACAGGTATTTTTGATTCTGCTTCAATGCCTCAGTAATCCGGGGAAGCTTCTGGGAGGGATTATGCGTTTCAGGGTTTGGAGCACTCTAAGATGGGCCAGGTGGCACAGACTTGAAGATGTTGACGTGGGAAGTGCTCTGACTGTGTGAGCCACACTTTTTTCACACTCTACTAGAGCAGAACTTCAGCCAGTGAAGGAAGCCCACCGCTTCATTTTTATGAGATTTGCTCTAGTTAGGAATGTAAATGTCTGTCCCCACAACAGTCCTGTATGCAGACATTTTGGGGAGCAGGGGCTCAAAAAGGAAAGAAGGGCAATTTGAATGTGAGTGTGAAACTTCATTTAATTAATAACATATAACAAACACTCTCATCAAGAGACTCTGTCTGGGGGCCTCCATGTGGCACAACTTTCTAAGCTTTCTCAAGAAATCTGATCATCTGCGGCCAAGCATCCAAGAGAACATGATTGATTTAGCCTTCTCTGAGTGGATAGGATGCCCCCCCTCCCCCAGTCACTCAGGACAATACAACCTGAGTGTTTGTTAGCTAACAGAAACAAATGTAATAGAATTGGCAGTTAGTATTCTCCTCCAAATGTGTTGAGTCTAATAAGGTTGACTTCACATGACTCAGAGAAAGCATGTGCTAGCCTCCGCCTCCCCAGCTTGGTAGCAGTGTGTGATAGGGGCAAACCTAGTTAGCAGGTGAAATTGGCAATGACTACATTAGGGATATATCTGGGGAAAAAAAAAATACATATATATATATATATATATATATATATATATATATATATATATATATATATA